>JAPKLY010000095.1:236261-289769 GCA_026898435.1 Prunella vulgaris
ATAATAATAATAATAATAATAATAATAATAATAATAATAATAATAATTAATCACAGTCGTGTATCCATTTTTAACCGATTATGTCTGAGTAATTAAGGTTGATTGTTTTGTTTTTGGCCAAAAGATTTTTTGTTTTGTTTTATGTGTGTTTGTTTTTTATTTTAATATTAATTATCAATTATATTTTTAAGACACGGCACTTAGATGTAATCAGTTGCATTATCTAATTGATGTCCAACTAATACTATTTAGTATAAATAATTATACATATTAATAATATGTCTATCAATATAAAAATTATTATTTTAAAATACATTTGAATTACACTACGTGACTAATGCATAAAAGTATTTATTTATGTTTAAATATATATTTTTTAACATGGCTTCGTGCATATTCAAATTATAGTATTTGTAACTTGGGAGCTAGATTTTTTAAAAGAAAAAAAATAAAATGTAAAATTACATTAATTCTAAGGACACACGAAAAGTTCTCATTATTAAAATGTAAAATTACATAATTCGAGCACTAAAAGTTTTCTTTATTATTAGAATGGTAAGAGAATTTCCTACTCGTTTTCTTTACCTGAAATTTTATTACTTCCTCCGTCCACTAAATTATTTTCCACTTTTTTTTTATTTGTCCACAAATTCTTTTCCATTTCTGTATTTGGAAACAATACACACTCACAACTAAAAATTAGGCTCCACAATACATTCATTTTTTTCTTACTTTATCTATTATTTCAATATAATACTAATTTTAATTAAATCACGTGTCAATTTATAAATGAGAAAAAAATTGGTGGACAGAGGGAGTACATATTTACAGAAATAATAATATCTGCAAATAAATATAAAATTGAAAAATTAAACTGGCCCCAAATTTAGACTTGGACCCAGAGGTGGTTCAACCAGAGACCGCTACCTTTAACTTCCACGTGGCATGTTAAGAATCGTGTTTCCTCCTTGCTACCAAGTCAACGGTTGATTTTCTTTTTAATTTTATTTATTTAATAAACGATGGTAATATTAAATGCTTAAATTTATTTCTTCCAACTGATTTTTTTAAAGCAAATATAAACCTGCAATATATATATATTATTCGAATCGAGATTATCTTGCCAACTAATTATTTCAAAGAATCTTCGACACTACATTATGCACATAATTTCTTTATTCTCGTATTGTGTAGATTAATATTGAATATAATTACTATCGTTTACTTAGTTATTAAAAATAATATATGCAAATAAAAAGACAAAAATTATAGACAATATTACATTAAATCTCGTGATATAATATCACAATCATATATTTAAAAAATATCGAACGCAATAAAAGAATATTCAAACCCAAAATTAAATACTAGGGACAGTTGCAAAATGGTACATTTTGAATCACTACTTTTAAGTGAACAAAAATGTGTTTTCAAACTCAAATAAAAATGTAGAATCATTTTTTTCTTGAAGTTGGTGAGATCCAACTAATTCAAAAATTAAGCATTTCTACACTTTAAAAAGAGTTTGAGAACATGTCCTAAGTCTTGTATGCATTTGATGCACTCGCTCAACAGTTAAAATGGTTTACACTAAAAAAGTAAATCTGATTATATTGAAAAGTGGGTGTTGATTCAACACTGAAAATTAATAACAGTGTAAACTTTTCATTGTAATCAACCTCCATTTTTTAGTATAATCAAACTTAATTTTTCAGTATAAATCATCTCAAATGTTGAGTGAGTGCACCAGTTGCGTATGATACCTTTGAATTTCAAATTGGTAGTACAAAAAAAAAAAACAGTATTATTCAACTCATGTTTACTCTATTAATGAAATTATTCAAAAATAATAATATTATTTCATGCAATTATGAAATATAAATTATATTAAAAATAAAATTGTATTAATTAGATAAACAAAAATATAGTGTAGTGCAAACTCTACAATAATTGATTCACATTATATGTAGTGATAGTGAGATATGTGGTGTTTCCTTGGAGATGGTCTACGATCAATTTAGTGCAGTCACACATTATATATTTGTGATACATATCTATATATATATATCATACACAAAATGACGACTATTCTCTATTCTTGAATTAAATTCGAGATACAATGGGCATATCATATTCAAAATGACAGACTATTCTTAATGCAAAATTTCTTTATTCTTGAATTAATTAGATTCATAAATCCAATATCAAATATGAAATTATGTATTAAATTAGTTCATATATTATGAAATTATGTAATCTGAATTTTAAAGAACACAATGATATTTTGACTCAACATCACCTATCTTATATTCCTTTGACACGTATATAAAGGAATTACTAGTCAATGATTTATGGAAATTGTTGAATATAAATCACAATTAGATCCTGGAACACTATAAGTCAATTACCACTTGACAATCCATGCAATTAGTGTTGAAAATTAAAATTAATTGCCCGGCTTATCATGAAGTCGAGTTCACGTTAACTCGTATCACTGTTACTCATATATAATGTTACTGTGATAATTAATATCATATTTTTAACAATGATTGTGCTTATGCGCATAACATTTATAATAAATATACATAACATTGATAAATGATAAATTCGAGTTCACCGTGAAGTCGAATTTTTTATCAACTTAAATTAGATTTAAAAGGTGGTGGTTTGGTTTACAAATTCTCAATAAAAAAAAAAAAAAGGAAAGTGAAATTTATGGTGGTTAACGCGAATAAAAAATTATACAGATTTCACAATATCATTTTCATTTATAAATAGGTAAATATTTGATTATATTTTTCTTTTTTTATAATCTTCATCTTCAATCATTTCCAAAAATACATTCGCTCATCCTCCATATATAAAGACGGAGAGAAAAAATAAATTTACATTCGCATTTTAATTAAAATATTCATAACCAACGCCTCCTAAACTACTTAACTTTATAAGTATTGTATGCTTGATATTTAATATGTAAAACTGAACTCGAACTCATTAAGTTAAAAAGAAAATTATATACTTATAAAATAAGCAGACACCTAAGAATTAAACTGCTCTAATATATGATATCTATAATCAAGCTCAAGTTATATAATGTCAAGAATTGACTCCTAGCTTAGGTTGAGTTCAATTTTCAGGTTTGTATTTCAATTTTAGTCCTTTCGTTTCAATTTCAATAATTTTATATCGATTTTGGTCCTATACCTTTTTTTACTCTTAATTTTCTTTTTTGTCAATTTTCATCAAATGGACCAAAATTGAAAAATTAACAAAATACAGATCTAAAACAAAAAACGATCTAAGTTATAAGATGACTATTGATATTAGTTCATTCAAACTCAAGTAATCTTATTCATCTCAAATCAATGGATCGATTTATTCATACTTCTCCAAACAATTGATGTGCATGGATCATATATTTCATCTAACATATATTCCCTTCATTTTAGAACTACTTTCATTGTTATTTTGAACACGCGAATCAAGAAAAGTGAGTATGTGAGTTGTGAAAGTAGTCCTGGGATGGAAGATTATATATCAATAACCCTCAAAAGTATAAGTCAATCCAAATATCCAAATTAGTAGCATGATCCCCACATCACAAGTATTACTGTATGTATCAATATATAGCAAGCCTTATCTTTATTTATATGTCTCAGAGAATAAAAAAATACTATTCATTCCAAGAATATAATGATAGAAACATGATTTTCAAATATGGATTATTCGATGCCATACCCAAAAAAAATAAAAAAATCAAGAACACCCACACATATATATTAAAATAATAAACCTATACTATTATTCACATCAAAACACACTCAAAATAAAAATTGGTGGGTGTGTGTATCAATTGTGGCTATTGAAGCAAAGAACGTGATGAAATGACCCACCATGCATGTGAGCTTTGGGTCAAGGGGAAAAATATTGCATGCCTTGAAAATGACCGAAACGCCCTTTCGGTTTTCAGAATATATTTCCTGTGATCACAAAAATGTTGCTCGAAATGTTTCATAGTATCTTGTCTAGTATTCGATTCCATCAATTGTTACTATCATCATGTTTTATGGCCCTCGTCAAATTACTTTTGTTTCAGTTTTTGTATATATATATATAATATAATATGTGGTTGGAAAGTGATAGTTGGAGGCATTATTATCTTCAACATTTATATTTCGTAACAGATGAGTTATTTGTCTCACATGGTATTTCTTAATTTGTTGATATATATATATGAGAATAGGTATCTGACATATGAGAATTTTCCCAGAGGGCCACATTAATAATTTCGTGACATAAACTATTGGGTTTGATTCATCAATATTTAATTTTTTGGTGACGGAATGTAAAGGATTTAAAAAATAAAAATTAGTTCGAGGAAAAATAAAAAATCACATATATAATATATTTCCTTAATAACAACTACAACTTGTTATCAAAGTTAACCCTCTCGATTTATCTTAATCTTTCCTTAAATATATATAGTTTTTGTTATAACGTAGGAATAAATACAAATATACTGATTAATAGAAGTACAATTTTTTTACATTATTATCTAACTAATTAAGTCTTATGGACCGAAAATAGAACATATATCTTCTTGATAACTAGATGATTTAGTTCACTATGGTCCCTTGAATCCACGCATGCAAATTTTGTGTGGATCAGAAATTAAAGTTCATAGTGAACTGAACCCTACGGATCCAACCCCAAAATATGATCAAATCGTATAATCATATTAAATTCATTAAATAAGCTCAAAGATAACGATTTTGAATTGGAATTTTATACTTATAGATAATCAAATGTATGCATAAAATAAAATATTTAATAGAAGGCCTAAATATATGTATGTATATGGACAAGGATAGGATGTTACAGATAATGTGTGTTGTGGAAGGGCATGATTGACGGGCGTCTTCCACCGACCAACACTATTCAGTATTAATGATTTCCATATAATATCACTCTTTAATATTAATTACCTCTAAAACTAATACCGATTCTTTAATTGGTCGATTTGTGTCACGTGTAAGATTAGTACCCCTCCTATATAAGTTTTCTCTTTCCCCTTTTTTTTACACAAGAATTAAAAAAAAAAAAAAACTTACTCAATCCCAATGCAATTTGAAGATTTTTTATTTCTCGTTGTCCATTATTATTTACAAAAAAAAAAATCATAAATTCAATTTCATGATATTTTTTATTTATACAAAATATTATTATTTTTAGGCTAAACACTATCGAATTAACTTCTTTTATTTTATAAATAAAATTTTACTAAATTCCCTTCATAAACACCACTCATTCCACTTTGTTTTTTTTTACATGTATTTTATTTTCTCCTTGTAAATTTTGGTGGAATGGGGAGTATATATAATAATAAATGTGTAGTTGAGTGTGTGATATAGAAGAGTAAGTATCTTGTGCACAAAGTGTACCATACAACTCAATCATATCACTTATACTTTTTTTTTCATTACCTTTTACACTATTCTTATTACTTTTCATGTTTTCAATCACACCATTTATGCTTTTTCACTTTTTTCATCACATAACTTATAATTGTTCACTTTTACCTTAATCCGTGTGCCCAAAAGCAACGAACAACTTATACTGAGACGGAGAGAATATATCATTTATTATTGAAAAGTCACGCGCATTATTATTAAAAAATTATACCTTTAATATATATGACTTTTCAATAGTATTTTGTGTAAAAATTTTTTAAAAAAATATTTGAATTGCACGATACACCTGGTACATATAAGACTCAAACCATATAGAATAATGAAAGGTGGAGAGAGATGTGTGAACAAATGCTATCCAAATTCCGGGGGGGGGGGGGGGAATTTAATATGGGACACTTAATATATATGATTTTTCAATAGTATTTTGTGCAATTTTAAAAAATATATACATACTTGAATTGCACGATACACTTGGTGCATATAAGACTTAGACCATATAGAATAATGAAAGGTGTGAGAGATGTGTGAACAAATGCTATCCAAATTAGGGGGAAAAAACTTAATATGGGACACACCCTCCACCACACACCTAACGAAAATAAGCACAATTGCTACTACCTCTATCTTATGTTATTTTTAAAAATTTAGGACACATAGATTAAAAAAATACAGAGTATGTGAATGTAAAATTAAAAATTAAAATTTAATAATATATTTTATTAATTTTTGTAAATGTAAATTTTTCTTTTTAAAATGTAAAAATAAAATTGAAACATTCCAAAATAGACAATGTGAAAAAAAATAAGAATTGGGACGAAGAAATATACTTCTGTCCACGAAAATTACGCTCAAATATTTTCACGTGGTTTAATTCAATATGTCAGAAGGTATTACGTGATATTATGCGATTTGATATAAATAAAGAGAATATCTTTGAAAAGTACATATTCATATCGGATCTCACAATATCCCGTAATACCTTTCAACATATTAAATTAAACAACGTGTAAATATCTGAGCATATTTTTCGTGGACGGAGGAAGTATTAGAAGAATTACTCGAGACCTTTTACAATTCGTGTAAATAATTTTAAACATATTTAAAATTGGAGGGAGTAATTAATAATTAATTATAACGAAATAAAATTCAGAAAAATAACATCATAAATATTCCCAAATGTCAAATCTTAAATCTGGTAATACCGGCTACACGTCCATCAAAATTATAGTAGAGTAGTACGTATCAAAAGAAGAGAAAATAAATAAATTTCATAATTATATATATATATATATATATTATATGATGACTTGACCTAACCTGACCAAGGATTTAACTGTAGAATCAGATTTCCACTTGCGTCAGAACATCAGAATGTGAATCCTCTTTGTGTCATCTCCAATTCATATACATACATACATATGCATGTAAGTATATATATATATATCAAGTTTTATTCTTTTTACTATATATATACATATTTATTCTACCTTAATTCACGCATGCAGGCTATGATTTCCTTTTCCTTTTTTGTTTGAATCATCAAACTTATGTAATTTTTCTTTTATAAAATCATTGATTTTGCAGAATCAACATTCCCCGGTTGACAGCATTTTGAGTTGATTTTTTTTTTTTTAAATATTAATGATAAGATGTAAATGCAAATGTGGTTGGCATAGGTTGATAAAATCATGCTTTAAATCAAGAAAGGGTTAGAAATAGAATTTTAAATATTTTTTCGATATACACCCTTCGTCCCAGAAGATATTGCGGGGTTTTTTTGGGCACGCGGTTTAAGAAAAAGGTATAATAAGTACATTTTTATGAATATTATATGTGTGTTGTGAGAGTAGAGTTTAATAAATGATTTTCATTTTTAGGCATGCAAACTTTTTGTGGAACAGATCAAAATAGAAAGTATGCAATGTCTTTTGAGACGGAGGGAGTATATTAATATTTGTGGCTTCAACATCTACTTATAAGGGCTTCATCCGTGATTAAAGATCTATTTTCAATCTGTACAAAAATTATAAAAATATTATTTTTAAGTTGGTAAGAGATAATTTTTTTAAAAAAAAAAATATTTTTCACTGTTTAGTTGAGATCTAAAATAGACACTAAATCGTCCCAAAAAAGACACCTACTTTAAATAGAGGGAGGTTACATAAATTAAGAGAATGGAGAAATTAGTAGAAAGTTGATAAATAATTTTACAATTTTTTTTATATATAAGTAATATATGTATCAATTAAAATAACAAAGAATGGTAGTAAAAGAGAAATTTACCATAAAATTGAATTTTTTAGAAAAATAAAGATGAATTAAGTACAAGGAATATTCAGAAGCTCGACTTTAGGTGATGCTTTACTCTATTACGAGGTGCGTTTTTATTTCTAAATGAGACATTCTAAAATTAACAAATTTAGACTTTTTTTTATATCAATAAAAAAAAATTTCATTCCACTATGCATGCCCAAATTAATTAGAGTTATAAAAACCAACATGCTAACACTACTCTTAGTTCACAAGCTAATCATTATAATAAAAAAAAAATTACAACACCATGCATTCATAACAAAATACAATCTGAATTTATCATACATATATATCTACTAAACTATCCATATATAGTATCACAACTACACCATTAAACTCATATCCTTTATACTCTTCCATAATATCCACCAAGGTTCTAAAAAAAGGGTCTAATTAGTCTACTAGCAAGCCATTCCGTTTTACTCCGAATCAATTAAAAAAAAATTCAGGATATTAGTCGGCGTCTAGAACCGATTAAAGCCGTCTAGGCATTTCAAAACGTCCCTAAATAAAACATTAAGAATCTAATTAATCTATTCGATATGCATATATACTTGGTGAAAGCATACTTCTGTAATTTTTATCTTGTAAATTATAAAATCTAAATTCCCATTTATATATCTATTGGCTCGCAGTTTTAATCAAAGTTGAGATGGCCGAGTTGGTCTAAGGCGCCAGATTAAGGTTCTGGTCCGAAAGGGCGTGGGTTCAAATCCCACTCTCAACATTCTAGTTTTATTTTTCAACATATCCTCCACTTTTTCAATAATTTCATTTTGATCCACAGTTTTTTGTCTTAATTTTTTTTAACTTCATTTGAACCATCATCTCTCTCTCTCTTTTTTTTTTTTTTTTTCTGTATTTTCATTTGGGCCTCAATCCACCCCCAACCTCCTTTTTCTTAACACTTTTTTGTAGTACTTCATTTGAACCCTCCATTCTTTTTTCTATTTTATCTGTTCAATTTAATTGTGTTGGTTTATTTTGATTAGAGATGTTGTGTTGTTACCTGCTTAAGAAAAGAAATGTAATGCATTTTTTCTTTAAAATAAATATTCTCTTTATTCATTAAATTTGTGTACCATTATATTTGTACGAATTTTGAGAAAAAATAATTAAATAAAATAAAGGGATTGTAAGTGTATTATGAAGTTCACTTATGCATAAAATAATCACTTTTAAAAGCAAAAATTAAAATAATGATTTTTATTAAAGAAAATATATATTTTTTTGTGAACGGATAAAAAAGAATTAATGTATAAATTTAGTGAAAAAGAGAAAATATGTACTTTTACAAGAGAGAGAATATGTTGGAACTTTTTAACAGATGAATGGATCATATCATACATTAGTCCTTGCGTATTCTACTTGAGTAGTGTTTTAAGAAACACATTTCTTTGTCGTTTCCTCTAAATTTATGCCAACATTTTGGACTTTGATGCATCAAATCATGGCTGCATCCTTGGGACCAGCATTCTTCTACTTGTACACCAACTAAAGTCTAACAAAAATAAGAAAAGAGTGAGAGAGATTATTCATTTTAGCCAATAAAATTAAGATGTGATCATTTTATTGATGATAAATTCTTGTGCAAGATGGAGATGTTAGAGTATATCACAACAAAATGAAGATCACAGCTTGATTAACAAGGCATTGCACGACACTGCACGATTAATCAAATTGCAGTAGGAATGGTTCTTACTTTGATAGTCTCTTAGCTAAAAATTAGCAAAGAGTTAGTTAGACTAATAGATCATTCTAGTAGCTTTATTTTCTATTTAAACATTGTAAAACACTTCATTTCTTTTTGAGTGAAAAATATGAAGTTAAACATACAGAAAGTGAGAAGTTTAACATGGTATCTCTGAGTCAGTTTTCTTGCTATTCCATGGATTGATTGTTGGTTGATCTTCAAATACTGCTCGGTTACTTAGCACTGAATCTCCTGATTTCTTCGGTTTTTTTTTCTACATTCTTATTCCGATTTTCTTTTTGATCTGTTTACAATTTTTTTTTCATTTGTTTCACATTCTTCGATTATGGATTCCTCTGTCTCTCTTCTTCCTAAATCTTTCATCACTCTCTCTATTCGTTTGGATCGATCAAACTACCGGTTTTGGCGATCTCAAGTCCTTGCTATGGTTAAGGCACATGATTTTGACAAATTTCTGTTTTGCACTGATAATGATGTTCTTGCAATCCTCACAATTGATGATTCAGGTGTCTCTAGGCAGAATAATGATGCACATATATGGCATAGAAAGGACCAGTTCCTCCTAAGTTGGTTATTGAGCTCGATCAATGAGTCCATGTTGGGATATGTCAACAGGTGTGCCCATTCTTTTCAGGTCTGGAAGGTGTTCGATGAATTGTTTCAGTCACAATCCAGAGCTCAAGTCATGAATCTGAGGCTCAAGCTACAAACAATTAAGAAAGGCGGTTCCACGATTGATGAATATGTTCTGCAATTAAGAGGTGTTGCGGATGCACTTCATGCTGCTGGTCATGAAATTTCTGATGATGATTTGATCATAAGTCTTCTTGGTGGTTTAGGATCTGAGTACGACGCTGTAGTTGTTAATCTCACAACTCGTGTTGATATGTTATCATTCTCTGAGGTTCATTCTGTCCTTCACACCCATGAAATGAGACTACTGCACTCTATCTCCAGTCAACAATCCATGTTATTTCCTAATTCCTCTTCCAATCCTACTGCTAACTATGTTACCAAAAACTCTAAATCTGGTGGTGATAAATTCAAGGGCAAGCCTAAGTTCTTTGGCAATAAAAAGGTACCTTGTCAAATTTGTGGCAAAACAAATCACCTTGCTGCCAAATGTTTCAAACGGTTCGATCACAGCTTTATTGGTCTTGAATCTACTCACACCAACACTTTCGGTTCCTCACAACCACTGAATCATCATTCCTCACAGATTACTAATCCTCACTCCAATCCATCTGCTTATACCAATCAATCAATCTACAATACATCTTCTTCCTCTCCTTCTGCATATAACACCACTTCTTTCATTCCTCACTCCAATCCTTTCATGTTACATCCCTCCTCTTCCTCTCAGTTCATCACTCCCATGTCCTCCTCTCCATCTACTTCTCATCCTTTTTCAGGAAGTGATTGGTGTGTTGACAGTGGGGCCACACACCACATTACTTCTTCCCTGAGCAACATGAACCTGTCCACTCCATACTCAGGTACTTCTCAACTCACTGTAGGTAATGGTGCATCAGTTCCCATTCTTAATGTTGGTTCTATTCGTATTCCTAGTATGCATACTAATAGAAATCTGCTTCTGAATAATGTCTTGCATGTACCTGACATTACTAGAAATTTACTAAGCATTTCTCAGTTTTTACAAGATAATAATGCTTTTATTGAATTCCATGCTAACTTCTGTGTTGTAAAGGATCAGATCACCAAGCAAACTCTTTTGAAAGGAGTACTTAAAAATGGCTTGTACCAACTTAATGTTGCTGCTTTAAAGAGGCTGTCTGGCTGTTCTTCTTCTTTCAAGTGTAATTCTGTTTCTTTGTCTAATAATAATAAACCTACAATTGCTGATATGTGGCATTGTAGACTTGGGCATCCTTGCCTTAATACACTGAAGGCTGTAATGAGACAACTAAACATTTCTGATAAAATCAATGTGAACTTCTGTGATGCTTGCAAACTTGGTAAAATGCACCAGTCTCATTTTCCTTCTGTTTTATATCATGCCTCTTCTCCATTTGATGTTATACATGCTGATGTGTGGGGTCCTTCCTCAGTTTACTCCACTGATGGCTTTAGGTATTACTTGTCCTTAGTAGATGAACATAGCAGGTTCACTTGGATATTTCTCTTAAAGGCTAAATCTGATGTTGCTCAACTTGTCATACAGTTTGTTGCCTTTGTTGAGAGACAATTTGGTAAATCCATTAAAAGCTTTCAGTCAGACATGGGTGGTGAGTTTTTATCTCTGCATTCTTTCTTTAACACTCATGGCATTATATATAGACACTCTTGTCCACACACACATCAACAAAATGGTCTTATTGAAAGGAAACACCAACACATTACTGAAATGGGGTTGTCTCTACTTGCTCAATCTTCTTTACCTTTTAAGTTTTGGTGGGATGCTTTTTCTACTGCTGTCTTTCTTATAAACATTCTTCCTACACCTATTTTTCATAACACTTCTCCATTTCAAAAGCTATTTCACAAGGTTCCTGATTATTCTATTGTTAAGGTGTTTGGTTGTGCTTGTTTTCCATTTTTAAGGCCATATAATTCTTCTAAAATGCAGTTCAGGTCATCCCAATGTGTGTTTCTTGGTTTTAGTCCACATCATAAAGGGTATAAATGTCTACATCCATCGGGTAGAGTCTATATTTCCAACACTGTGGAGTTTAATGAGTGTTATTTTCCATATTCTACATCCCTCATGCAAAATATCTCTACTGATGCACCCTTATCCTCACAACCAACTCACATTCCTGGGTTTTCATCACCTAATCCTCCTACTTTTAATCCATCAGTCACCACACAACACACTTCTTTACCACAATCTATCACTGATCATATGTCTTCAGCAGCTCAAATTGCTCCTGCATATCCACCTTTTCCCTCTACATACTCACCCCTTCATTCCTCAGATACTGACACTACTTCCTCAGTAAGTATTCCTCCTCACTTGCCTCCTACTACAGTCTCTTCTCATCATATGATTACAAGGTCTAAGGCTGGAATCTACAAGCCTAAATCTTTTCTTTCTTCTTCATCTTTCACTCCTGTTCCTGAGCCAGACACAGTTTCTCAAGCCCTTCTTAATCCTGAATGGAAACAAGCTATGACCACTGAATACACTGCTCTTCTGAAGAATCACACATGGGAACTTGTTCCCTCTTCACCTGACATAGTTCCTATAACCACCAAGTGGATCTTCAGGGTCAAATACAACAAAGATGGCTCTCTTGACAGATACAAAGCTAGGCTTGTAGCCAAGGGCTTTCAGCAACATGCTGGTGTTGATTACTTCCAAACATTCTCTCCTGTTTTGAAACCAGTCACACTTCGAATCATTCTCTCATTGGCTGTTACAAAGGGTTGGCAAGTTCAGCAGGTAGACATTAATAATGCTTTTTTGAATGGACAACTACATGAGACAGTATACATTACACAACCTGAGGGTTTTGTTGACAGCTCAAAGCCTTCTCATGTTTGCAAGTTGATCAAAGCTCTTTATGGCTTAAAACAGGCCCCCAAGGCTTGGTATGACACTCTAAGGGATTTTCTTCTATCACTGGGATTTCATCACTCAAAACTGGATCATTGTCTATTTTACAAATCTTATGGTGGTAAATGGTTGTTCATTCTTGTATATGTTGATGATATTCTGATTACTGGGGATGATGATGGTGCTATTATTCAGCTAATTGACACTCTAGATCATAAATTCTCTCTTAAACACTTGGGTCAAGTAAATTACTTTCTGGGTATAGAGGCTACTCTAACCCCTCAGTGCATCACTCTTTCTCAGTCAAAATATATCAAAGAACTTCTTGTTAAGGTCAAGTTAGACACTTGCAATTCCTCTCCTACTCCTGCTTGCCCAAGTATTAAACTTTCTAAGGATGATAGTGCTTTCTTCTCTAATCCTACCTTATACAGAAGCATTGTGGGAGGCTTACAATATCTCACAATGACACGGCCTGATATAGCATTCAGTGTTAACAAACTTAGTCAGTTCCTGTGTCAACCAACCATCAATCACTGGGGTGCTTGCAAACGGGTTCTGAGGTATTTGAGAGGTACAATTTATTGTGGTTTATCTTTTACACCTGTATCTAACTTTCAGTTACAAGCTTTCTCAGATGCAGACTTTGCATCATGCATTGATGATAGGAAAAGTACTACAGGTTATTGCATTATGTTGGGTTCCAATCTGCTCTCCTGGAGTTCAAAGAAGCAGTCCGTTGTAGCAAGAAGTAGCACAGAGTCTGAGTACAGGTCTCTTGCATCTACAACTACTGATATTACTTGGATTAACTCATTGTTCCATGAATTACAGATTCCCCTAGTCACTCCTGCCCATCTATGGTGTGACAATCAAGGTGCTGTCTCTTTAGCCTTCAGTCCAGCTCTACACTCTAGAACTAAGCACATTGAAATCGATGTTCACTATCTTCGAGAACGGGTTCAAGCTAGACAATTGGATGTTCGATTTATTTCTTCCGAAGATCAACCTGCGGATATGTTTACAAAGCCCCTTTCACCTCCTCGTTTCCGCTCTCTTTGCTCACGTCTTGGCTTATCTCTTAAGGGTGGTTCACAGCCAACGGGTGCATGTTAGAGTATATCACAACAAAATGAAGATCACAGCTTGATTAACAAGGCACTGCACGACACTGCACGATTAATCAAATTGCAGTAGGAATGGTTCTTACTTTGTTAGTCTCTTAGCTAAAAATTAGCAAAGAGTTAGTTAGACTAATAGATCATTCTAGTAGCTTTATTTTCTATTTAAACATTGTAAAACACTTAATTTCTTTTTGAGTGAAAAATATGAAGTTAAACATACAGAAAGTGAGAAGTTTAACAGGAGATATACAAGACAATCACACAAATTGTGGGTTGGGAGTTTAGAAATGGTAACGGGGCACGTCGAGCAACTATTAAAAGATCCAGATCCTTCCCATTTTATGTACGGGTTGGGTCAGTCGACCCGCTACGGGTTATGGGACGGATCGAGTCAATTAATTCTAAATGAGATTTTTATTTTTAATAATAATATATAATATATTATTACATATTTAAAATAAAAATATAAATTTATGATATTAATAATATATTTATGAATTTATTTTACTTTTATATATGTTGATATCAATTATTATATTTCATATTATGTTTATATATTGGATTAAAATATATTTGTTAAATTGATTTGTTCTTATTTATACTATAAGTATTAATAAATAATAATATATTATACTATAAATATTTTATATATTAAAATTTTAATAATGTAGATAGGTCAAAACAGGAAATGTCAGGTCGGGGCAGGGGGATAATGATATCCACACCCGTCCCGTCCCATTACGGGTCACGGGACAGGGCGATCGATATAACACGATTTCAGATCGGAATACACTGGGGCGGGGCGAAATTACAATTCTTAGATGGGACATCCAATTAGATATTCCAAGCTTAATAAATTGAAAACTAGGTGAACTTGCAAACGAAACTAAATAGCCTGTCACGTAAGTTTGTTTTAGCAATCAATTTCTTACGAGCTCTAAGATATTTTCTTATTGGGCTAAACTTGATGTGAGTTTAGGAAAAAAAACTCATCATCTCACAATTTCTTTTATGAATGAGTTTTATTATGAAAAATACTATTTAATATATTTAGTGATATCATTGCATGATATACTGATATTATTAAACTTGTAAAATTAAAATTAAAGTATAAAATGATATAGCATATTCAGGGCTTGTTTTGAAACTCTACCAAACTGCTTCTCAAATAAAAAATTTTCAAAAACTATGAGAAGGAGTTTCTAAAAAAAAAACATTTTTTGAGGCTGTTTTAAGAGTTCTAAAATAGGCACTCAATGGGTTCTCATGAGAAGTATTAAGTAATTAATTAGTGATTCATTTAGTCTGAAATCTATTATAAGAATTAGATATAAAATTTCTCTATTAGTGGATGTGTAACCAACAACTCGTTTGAGTTATATCCTAATAAAACGAGTTTATCCTATTTGAGTCATTTTGTTTAACGTTTCTATTTCTAAATTCTGACCCATAATGAAGCCCAATGTATTCTAACCCATAAAGAATTCATTATTACTTTAAGTTAGTTTATAATTTTTTATGACTATTTCACGTCTGTGATCATGACTATTATTTTCTAATATAAATGATCCTTTACTATCACATTGTATTTCGTATTACAATTAAAAAAAAAAAAAAACCTAATTTGATAGTTTCTCCAAATATAAATATTTCTGAAGAAATTGAAAAAACAAATTTAGGTTCTTTAACTTAACGTTCCTATTATTTTCTTCATAATCGTAAATTATTTTCTAATATAAGAATCATTCGTAAATTCTTAAAGAGTGGTTTTTCTTAATACTCAAACTACTTTTTTTACCATTTATAAAAGTAAAAACACTATTTTAAAATTTCATAAATTATTAAACATCCTATTTTACCAAATAACTTTGAGAGTGTTTATGACCTCATAAACAAAAAGCATTTATAAATAAGTTTTAAAAAGTAACATTAACGGTAGATATTTGCACAGATATAAATTTTATTTGCACAAAATATCTTTAAGTTGTAGACTCAAAATATTTACACATAAAATTATTATACTTTTATACAAACAAAATTTATATATGTATGCAAATATTTTAAACCTATTTACAAATACGATAATTTTTATGAATTTATTCATACTTTTTCCCATGAAGTTGGTTTAAGTAAGTCATATTCGCATTTCATAAAATACTTTTAACCACGCATCATTTTCTTGAGATTCTCATGAGGGCAATTTGATAATATGCCCAATTTTTTTTTTTAAATCCTAAATTTAAAAACTCACCACACCACAGCATTCGAATAAAAAACCCACACCGTTAATACCGTTCGGAATCTTGATGGGAATAATCTTGAGAAATTAAAGAGTGGCATTTTCCAAAGTCAATATATATATATATATATATATATATATTTAGGGGAAGTCAATTTATTTTTCAGTGACATATTCTCAAACTTTCCTTTTAATTAGTTACACGCATTATGCAGAATGGAATAAGCCACCTTCATCAGAGGCTAAGCATTAAGCTTAACATCACAACTTTTTACAACAATTCGAAATTCATTTCTGAAGATGATAGATAGACAAAATTCAAAATAATTGTATCACTTTCCGGGAAAGTTTACCAGCCTCGGTTAAAAGATCCTATCCGCCGTGCAATGTTGAGATGAAAACAACGTTGTCCTTCTCTTCAAGCACTGTTTCGAGCTGACCGCTTAGTTCCCAATCACAGTCGTTTACGAGCACCAAAACTCCTGGTCTACTGTATTCAGAAGAGACATGGAACTTAGTTTAAATTTCATATAGGAAACTCATCAAAGATTCAAAATGCATCAGCAGGCTAGTTAAAAAATGAACTTTGCCACAACTCAAGAAAATGAGTAGATAGGAAATGCAATAATGTTTCAGAAAGCAAGCTTCGGTTTTGGTCGACAGATAAATCACTTAAATTACTCACACAGTATCTCCTTTCATAAACATTTCAGGTCTTTCCTTGATCAAATTGGTTCGAACCCAGGACAGCAAGTTTTTCATGGTTAACTGCTGAGAAAACAAAACATATATTCAGTTCATTCAACATATTGAAGTGACGACTTAAAGTTCATTGTTCTAATGAAACAACCTCTCAAAGAAACTGACCTTCTTTTCTGCAACTTGTGGCTCAATGTTTACCTCGTGGATCTTCACCGAATCACATAGAAGTTCCAGTCCACCACTGGTATACAAAACACAGATCAAAAGTGATGATATATTATCAAGTCTAAAACAGTAATTATACAGAAAAAAGATTACTTGCCCATAATTCCGAGTGCATTTGCTAAGTTCTAAAAGGTAAACACAGAAGCAAATATAAGTAATGATGATATCAACATTCACAATGGCACTACATCACATCCAAAGCGTTTTAAGAAAATAGAAATTTTCGAAAAAACACTCTTTTAAGTGCCCTTCTCCAAAAAATCCCACAACTAACATTGTTCCATAATGATGTCAAACTCATCAAATCACTGAAAATAAAATTTCTGATGAACCAGCAATTCAGAGGCACAGCACCAACATGTTATCTACCTAATTGACAAAATTGAGAACCCTATAGAACAGATATCTACAAACAGCATAAGATCTTGGACTTGCAAAGCTCGATTACTTTCTACTCATAGCATAGAAAAACTATGATCCACCATCTAAACCTACCAAATTAACACTTTAAACCACAATACAGTTCTGAAAAAGAGGAGCACCCAATTCATCGACCAATATATAAGGTTTTAACAACAAAAAATTACAAGAAAGCAGTTATATACATACAAAAAAAAATCGAATCTCATATCATGCTAGCAATTTTCTGCATCAAACTCCATTTCCAGTAATTGGAACCAAAATTAAATTTCCAAAGAAGAGATTACTAACCCAAATTCGAGAGTGAGCTGCATCGTTAATGAGAATGTGAGAGAGCACCACTCGACGGGCGATGGCCGATAGGAGACACTACGACGGACGATTAAGAAGGGTCGACCGACGGAATCGGTTCTGTAATTCTTTTGGAAGTTCAAAATTAGGGTTTGAAGTTAAGAAGAGAGAATTTTTTTTATTTTTTTTTTGACGGAATAAGAAGAGAGAATGTTTATTGCATGTCTGGAAACTCAACATCTATCTATAAATATATAAAAGTAGCAGTAATTATACAATTGGTTGATTTTGCTGGCGAGTGAACAGCCACTCGCTCAACAGTATAATCGTGACCTGCACTTCCTACCGTAGCGAGTGAACAGTCAACTTTAAACCATCGTATTTTGTTTTTTTTACCATTCACTGGGACGCCTAATTTTTAGTCATAAAATCTGCAAAAAATGTTGAGCAAAAAATAATTTTGAAACCCTAACAAAATATAATCAGATTCAATTATACCTTTAGGGCTCATTTGGTTCGTAAGATAAACGTATCTATCCGTCGAAAATATGCATGTTTTCGACGGATAAATATTTTTATCTTACGAACCAAATGAACCCTTAGGGTTCATTTAATTCGTAAGAAGGATAAATATTTTTATCTTACGAACCAAATGAGTCCTTATTTGACAGGCCGCGGACGGCAGGGATGAAGCGCACAGGCGTGGGCGGGCGGTTGAGGTGGAGGAAGACTACAAGAGTATAATAGAAGTGGGTTTCTGAAACTCTAGGTTTAGATATAGGTCTCATGGGCCATAATGAAATCTTGGCCCAACTTTCTCATTTATGATTTATCTATACAAATAGGCTCCGGATATGTGCACCCACATGTGTTTGTACTTTGTAGTACACACTATATTATTTTATTTGTTTAAATTATATATAAAATATCAAAAATACCCTCACCCTCTATTTTGAAAAAAAAATACACCCACCCGGAAAAAACTTTCAGAAAGCACAAAAAAATGTTTTTTTTAATTATTGAATTTAAATGGTATTTTTCAAAAACAATTCAGAAAAATGGGATTGAGAAAAAAAAGAAGTAGCAAAGTTTATTTAACTGGTGAATTCTCTGTTATCTCGAAAAAAAACTAGAAAAATGTGAAAGAAAGGAAGAAAAAGTAGCAAAGGAGAAAACAAAATTTCAACTATTTTAACAAATAACCCAGTCAATTTCTTTTTTATAATATTTTTTGGGAAAAATATAAAATTTTCGGTTGAAATAAAACGGAAAAAGAAGGCATAAATCATAAAAATAAAATCGAACAAATTTTTTATAACATTCTTTGAAAGAAAGCTAAAAATTCAAAAAAGAAAACTGAAAAATTGTATAATTTTTCATATAACTAAAATCGAAAAAACAATACAAAATAAAATTCTGAACTTTGATACCAAAATAAGAATTGAGAGAAAAGAAGAAGAGAAACAGGTTATGGAAGGAGGAATAAAAATTTCATTATTCTTCTTACCTATTTTACTTTTATTCTTTTAAATTTATGATGGCAAATGGATGAACGAGCCAATGGAGATGAAATTTTCATATAACGAATAATAAAATGGCGGCTGGCGTCTCACGGAAAAAAATAAAAATAAAGCGAAATAGAGAGGTGAGAGTAAGAGGAGGAGAAAAAAGAACTATGGGAAGAGTTGAGAAGAGAAAGTGAGAAGAGTGAGGAAAGAGAGGGAGAAAAAAGAGGGAGGTGGTTGCAGGAGATATAATAAAGGAGAGAAAAAAATTAGAGTTTTTAAATAGGGATAAAAATGATAAATTATAGTGTGTGTAATAATCGTATGATGAGTGTATACATTTTGTGTGTGTACTATTAACATATGTAGGTGCATATAACTTGGTTCATACAAATATAACAACAAAAGCTTGGGCCGAATTGTGCCCAAGATTCTTTTTACTTTTTTTTTATTTTAAAATTATTTTTATATTACTCTATATTATATAGCAAATGTGGTTTAAATTTTATTTTTTTGCTATAAGATACAATGTTCAATCCTCTACACTTACATTATATTTTTTAATTTTTTTAATATTATATAAATTATATTATTATTTATTAAGATACATATATATTTATTTATTTATATAATTATATACTCATCTAATAAAAAATCTTTTGTCCAAAGTGTTAATTAATTTTATTATTAATTTTTTTAAATCAATAAGAAAAATATTGAAAATTTTATTGTTTGGTTTAATGATAATTTATTGGCATTACTATGTAAACATATAAAACATCTTTAAAGGTAAAATCTAAAAAAAAAAAAAAAATTGAAGCATAGTCTCCAATATTTTATTTCTTGTGTTGAATATAAAAGTTCTCAATCCTATTTTCATTCGACTCATGTATAATTCCTGCACCTATAAAGTAATTTAAATAATAGTTGATAATTTTTTTTATGTCTCCTTCTAAACCTTTTTTTATTTCAATGTGCATATGCATATTCAGTATTTCTTCAAGTAGACAAATTAAAATAATTTTTTTTAAATTTTTACAAAGATGGGTGTATCACTATTTGGACATGAAAACAAACAACTCATAAGAAATTGGTTAGTGATTCGAACAATAAGAATGAGTTTTCAATGATCCAAGAGATTAAACTCCCTATTGGTCCATAATAAAGGATAAATATATTTTTATAATTTTATATTATACATGAATATACATTATATTAGATAATTAATATTATTAATGAGACATAGACTTAATGTAATATTTAAAAAATATACAATTTAAATAGTAAAGTGGAGTTTTGTGCCAAGTATGAAATCAACTCACAAATCACCTATTTTAAAACGAAGTGAATTCATGCGTATTACACAAAATATTAAGAATTAAAATTCATGGTATATAATATGTTCATAATATGATAAAAAGTAAGAATTTTAAAAGATATGTTAATAAAGTTTTGTATGACATTAATAATTCTAAAGTTATGTTGTATAAAAAATTATTTTAAAATTATTTTTGTTATAAATATTGTAATATTTAATATAAGATAATTTTTATTTGACTGATCAAACTATTTTTTTTAAATAGGTAGTCCCCAGAAGAATTTTCAAAATCTGTTGATTAACTAAATTAATATTCTTTACAAATTAAAATGGAGGTACAGATATATAGTTATATACACGTATATATTTAAGTAAAAATTAATATAAAAAAAAGAAGTTAATTTACACATAAAAAAAACAATGATACACCATCAAATTTAATCACATCATGACATATGCAAAAATTTAATTCCGCACTCTCTCTGTCCTAAAAAATATTGCATAGTTAAATTTTGGGACAGTTACAAAATAATTCATTTTAAAGCACTATTTTTAAATTGGTACAATATGTTAAAAAATTAAATTTATTATTCAACTCATATTTACTCTATAATATAAAATGTTTGTACCAATTAAAAAATAGTGCTTTAAAATATACCAATATGAAATTATTTTAAAATTTCTTAAAATTTTGTACATGAGTTAACTTATAGTATTTAAATGGATAAAATAGTTTTTAATGAGGGTAAATTGTTCAATTTAACTGAAGAAATAAAAGAAAGATGTATTTGTGTGCAATTATTAGTTGAATGTGATGTATATTCTGTATTATAGGTTTTTGTGAATAATGAGTAGTGGATTGTACAATATCTTTTGAAATATAAAGAGTAATATATATGAGAATTAATATTTGACCTTATAAATTTAAATTCATACATATTATAAAATAATTAATTATTTTAATAAAATCAAATTTTTGTTTTATAAATATTATAGATCGTGCATCGCACGGGTGAAAATACTAGTAAAAAGTAAAACATAAAAAATAAAAATGCTTATTTTTTAAATAAAAGCACTTAAAACATATTTTAAATAACTATTCTAAGTGCTTATTATTACTTTTGGTCAAGCAACAATTTTTAGCTTTTAATTTCTTTTCTTTTTTTGAACAATAAAAATGATTTTATTATAATGAATTGGAGAACAAAGGGTCCTCTATCCCTTACAATAAAATTCAAAGTGCCTTCAAAATCATTACAGTTTTAAACAACACAAACTCGCATTCCTATTCCAATCTGAAAGAGTTTGGCCTCTAAATCTCTCTTCTTTTGCTCCAATCCACGACCAAACCCTCGACTTAATTTCTAAAAAAACTCTATCGGTATGTGGCTCCATTCCATTAAATACGATATCGTTCCTCACCTTCCATAAGATCCAAATGACCGCTATCCAAAGAATTGTAGATGTCTTGCAGCTTGTTTTCGAGTCAAACATGTTACCATGTTGAAGAAGGTGATGTGCCGGAAGACAATGTGGAACCATAGGCATTTTTGTCCATATATAGCAGCTAACTTTTTCTTGCAAAGTCACAAGTGAAGAAAATATATTTCTACTTAAGCACTTTTACACATTCCTCAATAAAATAATACTCAATACCCCTTTTATAAGCACTTCTTTTGCAAACATATTGTTTTAATCATTTTTCAAAATCACCTAAGTTTAAAACACTCCTTATTTTTCATTTTGCTACTATCACTTTTTCAATTCTACTAGAGATTACAAATATGCACTTAGTTACTCAGTTCACGCACTTCTCCTATTAAAAAAAACTTTTTCTTATTTTAATATATTAAGTCTTTTTCTATTTAAATTTATTAATCGGACGTCTGCTGGCTTTGATATTTTTGATATTATTTGTATTTTCTATTAAATTAATTTTATTATGAAATAGTTTAAAATATTATATTTATATACATACAAATATTAAAATATTATATGTATAAAAGTGAATATCGATCGCATCACAAAATTACAAATTCAAGTATTAAAATTTAAACATAAAAATCAAATCGAACCAAAATTAATCAATTACTAGTATTAGGCTATTAGCTCCAGGTCCACTCTAGTTCATGTAGCCCAAATCCGTTGATTGACTAGAATCATCCCGCGACTCGATTTATTTACAATTTTAAAATGTTAATATTATTTTATATAAATGTGCATGTATATATATATATATTATACATGCTCAATTACTTTCATATATAATCCAAACATGTTTTAACTCAATTTAAAAGCTAATAAGGCCAACTCTTTTTTTTTTTTTTTTTAAATAATTAGGTATCAGATCCGAATTACATAGATAGTAGAAATATATGGTATGCATAATATGTTATGCTAATATATAAACACCATTAATCAGAAACATATGCGAAGTTATTACGAAACAAAAGCATTAAAAAAAAAGTAAGTTTCTTGTGCACTAGTTACACTTACACCGTGCAATTCAAGTGTATTTTTAAACAGTTATACTATTTATTACTGAAAAATTACACTATTAAAGATACACTTTTTAACAATAATATGTGTGACTTTTCAGTAGTATTTTGTATAACTTTTTAAAAATGAACTTGAATTGCACGGTGCAATTGGTGCATATAAGATTAAGGACATATCTAAAGTGAAAAAATATTATTTAAAAAGAAAAGAAATTATATAGATTACAAATCAAAGCAGTAAACATTGTTTACAACAAAAATTAGTGCAAAAATTGATCAAAGTTCTCATCGAATAATACAAATGAAGATCTAAAGAATAAATTCTTTTGGCGTAAATTTGTTATAAATTTAACGAGATATTGAATAAAAGATAAAAAGTGCAACTCATTCTCCTGTCTCTCTCTCTCTCTCTCTCTCTCTCTCTCTCCAAATTGTTTATAAAAGAATTGCACAAAAAGAAATGGAGTGAACCCATATCGAAACAGGAGAGAAAAGAGAAACGGAAGAAGGCATCATAAGCCTGTGTCACTAAGACTGAAACAACTTTGTTGCTTCATACAATCCTCATGGACATACATACATTTGCAGCTCATAGAGAACAACCCTCATCTTTCTAAAGGCTACAAAAGATGAAAAAGAATCAATACCTAACTCAATTTGTAACATGATCAGAATGTATTTGACCAAAAATATCTGGGCAAGATTCCCAGTTGCCCTGTTCCCTAGCTTCCCAATATCCACCAATATAACGGTATGTATCCGATCCTTTTTCTTTCACAAACCACTGCGGTTTCCAGCCTTTCTCTTGCATCGACCTTGCCTGGTTTCGGTTGAATCAGTTAGTAGTTAGACAAAGGCCGAAACATCAGGGTGGTAAAAAAATTGTTGTAGTGTGTGCATAACAAACTGTATATGCTTTTTCGTTTTAATATGTAAATATGTCAAAAATTGGAGTGTAAACAAGTTATGAGATAAAAACTGTATATTCACATAACATAAAGACACTCTTTTTAATTTCCTGGTGTTTGAACCGAACTTGGACAATTGTTTCAACATTGGGGACTAAATCAAGAGTTATAAAAAGAAAATTTGTCAATACTACTATTTTACTAAAAGATATTTGTTGGGCAGTTTAAACTATTTTCATTGATCAAAATTAGTTGTTATTCTATATCAAAATTAGACATTAAACAAGTTATAGGATCAAAATACTGTTTAACTCAGATTCCTTTGATCTAAACAGCAGCCAAGTTTTTACGTTCTTAAAATCCTGTCCACACTTGTGATTTCAAATTGACAATCACAGATGTCAACGAAATCAGACTAGTTACCTGTCGCTGCCGTTGCTCTAGACGAAGTTTTTCAGCATTTGCCTTCTCGTACTCCCCATTTTCCAAGCACCTTTGATCAGGTCTCAGCCTTGAATCTGTAGGGGGTAACTTGTCCTGTAAATAAGGCATATTCTTCAACAATTGGCTAAAAGAAGATGAAAAAAGAAACGCAAATGAACATAATGATTCATCCCTGAAAAATCACCTTAAGTCCTGGAGTAAGCTCGTTCATGGTGATGGCAAAGAGTGACAGATTATAACGTGTTGTGAACTGAGGAGGCTTGCTACATTTCCAGATCAAACGAGCTTCTGATGGAAAATCATGTCCTTTTCCTTTAGTGGAGCCATCTCCAATGATGTAGTGCATGCTCTCATCCCATTTACCAAATAATGTTGCTACTGTCTTTCCACTCTTGTCTTGTACAATTCCTTGAACCTGCAATCTCGAAAACCATTTTTAATGCAAAGTCCTTAACAATAGCGTTTTATCAAATGAATTTTAAATGGTATTAGTTATTTTACTAAAAGGTGTTAGTTGGTCAATACTAGTTTTTTCACGAGAAAAACTATCTTTTAAGCTTGCAAAATTAGGACATTATCTTATCGAGCTTGCAATATTAGAACACTGCCTTTACAAGTTTGCTAAATTAGGTTACTTTTATGTTTGACAAATTTAGCCCAAATTCTATAAAATGCAGGCTAAATAAAACCCGATTTATTTGACCAAACAAATAAAATTTGGCCTAAATTTGTCAAACATAAAAGATAGTGTCCTAGTTTGCAAATTTGAAAAGATAATTTTGCAAGTTTTTATAGATAACATTCTAATTTTGCAAGTTGGTAAATATAGTGTCATAATTTTGCGAACACTCATAAGATAGTCCTAAAATAATAATTTTCCCAGTTTTTCAATAAAAAATATTAATTGTTTTATTGAATAATATTGGTTGTGCACCAGTTGCATTGTGGAACAGAAAAGTGCTGCTCTTATAGTTTTATTCAATTGGGACAATTTATTTCAAATGATATAAGATGCAAATTCAACAAGCTATGACAGACAACAACGCACATTCCTCAAGAGAAAAGCAAAAAATCTCTTAGCTTTTAGATAGGGATTATAGACATTGCAGGAAAAAGAGAGCACCTGATGAGGATTTCTCTCTATTATAGACTGCTCCTTGAACTTCAATTTACAAGAGTAATTTTGGTTTCCTTGTATCCGCATTGTACCATAGTGGTCACAATATAATTTCCCCAGAATGAGATTGTAAATAGATGTTGTTACCTGTCATAACAAGGAAATAAGGAATCTTTTTCTCCATAAAAAGAAATAAAGAAAAAGTTCCAATAACTAGTGAGGTACCTTACTCCACTGGAAGACTTCTCCATCGTCAAATTCAACAGTGAGAATACCAACGGGTTCAAGTTGAATTGATCGACCCCAAAATTTGCTTTTCAGATTACTATCACCATAAAATCTCCAGCCTGTACCCTCACAATGACATGCTACAATCGTGGGGTGATGACTCACCTGATCCAAAGGAAAACTGGACAATTGCTTATTTATAAAAAAATGCATAGTAGCTGCTAGTTTTTTAGATCAGAAGTTTGATTTTCATTTAATTCTAGTATATAGTAACAAAAAAACAGAGGAATTCAAGAAAAACAAAGACTTTGCTTCGGGTTATGAGCTCATACCTTCTCTGAGAAAAACTTCAAGCCTTTATCTGGATAATCAGCTTCATAAGTCTCCCCTAACAAAGGATTGAAAGGTTTGCAATTTCTTCCTTCTGTAGAAGCATATCCAGATACTGCAAATGCAGCTACATTTAGAATCCTCATAAGGCTGTTACCCTATCATGAAATTAATAAATCACAAGTGAGTCAATAAATGGTGATGAACTGGAAAAATTATGTGTAAAAGATCATTCATGATTTATTAAGCAGATGCAAATTGACTACAAACTAAATCATCACAACTTCGCTAAAATATCAAATTCCGAAAATGGAATAGACAAAGGGTGAAAATACATTGAAATGCTAATACAAATAAAAAAGATACAAGTTTACAGCCTTCAAAAAATATAGCTCCTGAGCAGAAGGAGATAGAAGAAATACTATCTAAGGAACATTCTTCTATGATTCTATTGTGCGTAACATAGAATAACTGTAAGATGAAATAATACAGCCATATACAACAGTCAATTGAAGTAACACGAGAGTTTGAAAAAATATTTTAGCTTAAAGTACCTTCTTTCCCCATTCATAAGCCCGATCAAGAAGATATGAGTATTCCACATCTTCAAAACATTTCTGCAGAGAAGAGAGAGGCTCGTTGAAGTAGACTGGAAGACATACTTTTGTAAGATCCTTCCCAATGTTGTCTTTAATCATTGACCATAAGCTCACTCCTTTCTCTTTTTCAATAGGGTCAGGCAATTTTTTTCGACGCTTAACACAAGGAAAGTTTCTTCCAGCAGATTTAATGGCAGGATCAATACTATCCTCAGGATCCAGAGCATAAAGCTCATCATCCGATGAGAAAGATGATGATCTGAAGTCAGACCCATTACTTTTAAAAGAACAAGAAGAAAGAAAATCTTTGGTGTCAAAGAAAGTATTGTCTTCTTCATCTGTGTCTCCCTCTGCTGCATCTACTCTATCATTTTCAAATTCAGACTCACTGGCACTTTCTGGTAGAAGAATACAAAAGGGAAGTTAGATGTGGCTGTAATTTTACTAAGTAACAATATGAACATAAAAGAATCTAAAACCGTCAGCATAAGATGTAAGTTTAGCCATATCTAATTTTGTCATTATATGGATAAAATAAACAAAAGATTTGATTTTAAGAAAAAAAGGGAAAGAAAAGGTAGGCAGCCTTTGACCATCAAAATTACCATCTTTATAGTAATTAATATATAGCAAACAAAAAGGACATTGCAAAACAGAAGATGTGGAAGTTAAATGTAAGAGAACATCCACATGGTGTCAGTTGTGGACAAAGAAATTGCCAAAGATGGTTTTACGAAATTATGTAACAAAAAATAAGTAGACGATACTGAGAACCATACCACTAAACTTATCTTGCCTTGATCTAGAGGATGATCCAACTTCAAATAACTGTCGCTGGCTCTCATCCACAACCGTATTCTCCAGATCAACTTTTTCTGTCTACACATATAGAAACCTTGTTTTAGCCAAAAAAAGAAAAGAAAACTAAAATTAGTTTAGTAAAAACAAGAGCATGTGCAGTAATTAACAATGTGGCTTAGCTCATGACACGATTTTGAATTTTCAACTTAGTACACAGATTAACTGTATAAAAACAAATGCTAATTGGAGAAATAGGCAGTACATTTGTACTCAAGAAAGTATCATATAAGTCTTAAAGGAAAATAAAACATCCTAAGCTAAAACAACTTACACGAAATAAGCCAATCAAATGACAACCAAATGGCTGAGAAAATGAGTCTATAACAGAAAAGGAACACATATTACCATGCTCTACTGCCAAGCATGGGTGTTCCGAAAGCATAGCAAATGGATCTGATGTGGTTCAGAAAACCACAACATATTAGCAAACGAGTATTTAAAGGAGATAGTTCTAAACTAGCTTCCCTGCAGACAAACAGATAAAAAAATGTTTTTAAAATTATGATGGGAAACTAGAAAGATCTTATCATTTCCTAGTACTTTTCGAAGATAAAGAAACTCTTACCATGTTATAGGTTTAGATTTATGTCTTATAAGATAAGACTTGCTATTTCTTAGGACTAAGGATGAAAGATAGCATCAAGGAGGAGGACTCACATATTAAATATGAGTAGAACTACAAGTTGGTCAAATTTATTGACAATGGAATAATAAAGACATCAAAAAACTTTATCATCGCAAAAAATATGTGCCAGCTTCTTGCAAGCATTAAAAAAAACATCCAATTTAAAATCATAACAGGTGCTCATCATGGAAGAAAATGAAAATTGCGCAAACGAGACCAATTTCAATTTCTTCACTTCCATTGGAATGAAATAGCAAACAAAATCACAGTGGTGACAAAACCATGTACTTTTGTCAAGCCAGATTAGGAGATAGACAAATAAATAGTCATAGGGAAACAGTCCCTGGATACATAAAAAGTTTTCTTCTGCGCATCGCTTGCATGAACAAGCATGAAGAACCCTTAAAATGCAAGAATCAATCAAGCATATAGATTTGCATTTGCAGTTTCACTGCAAATAGATTTATAGATTGCAGTATCCATTTGGAGAACACCCAAAAAACAAAGTTCAAGTACCTATATCCATAGAAGGTATCAGTACACAGCCAATTACGACGGCTAAATCCAACATCTTATGTGTCATATCTCTATTTTTTGGGCCATTATATAAAAAAGGTAGAACAATGAGATCGGCAAAGCAAGAGAAGTTTATACTTTTTCACATATATTACATAAATTTGCTAAAAGGTTGGGGGAATGAGGAATTAGCTTAAGCGAATATTGAAAGAAGCTTAACACATAATCATTTTTAATTATTCAAATAGAATTTAGTAATGTGTACAGTGACACTGAAGAACCAATTTTCAGTTCAGTAGATCTATACAAAAGAATGTGGAAGTAACCAGTACATCCAAATCTACAGTGCGCAGCAATAAACCAACCACTTAAATGTCCAAACTGTCCAGCTAGTAAAATCTAAGGAGATCTACAGCACTTTAGTGTGCTTAATTCTTTGAAGTAACTGAAGAATAACTCCGAATTGAACTTGTAAGGGATGTTCTACTAATCTTAACATGTACCTCTAACTGCCGCAGTGTGTCCTTGAGGAGCAGATACTTCTGTTTCAAGAGCACTAATTGATTCTGCAGTGAAGCAAACTCATTCTTCACGATTTGCTCGATCTCCAGAATGACAGCCTCACTCACGCCTTCTTCCAACAACCTCTGCTTCAGCTTTTCTGTTGACACAGAAAGGTTGTCCACAGGAGCCATTAACTCACTGTTGGACATCCTTGGGAACATATCCTTCACGGTCTGCAATACATCCACCCATGTCATTTTGTCCTCTCTGCTCTCTGCCCGAAGATGGAGCCTCTTTGTCCCCGTAAAAATGGAGAATCTCCTATCATCTGATCGACTCTCTCGGATAGATGAGACCTGGACAGGACTACACAACTTTAACCACACAGATCGGTTTTCAAATTTAAATGCCAGCATATACCTGGGCATATTATCAGCTAAACTCTCTCCTCAGACACACAAAGGAAGTAATTACAAAAACACGGACAATCATTGGAGCAAATTAACAAGAACGCTAACACACATTCTTTGGGGGCAAAATAAGGTTGATCCGCACACTCAAAAATTATGAACAAGTGCTCTTGAGAGGATTAAAATGAATATAAACCAAGTCAACTGAACAAGATAGAACAGATATAGAACTCACCAAAATGGAAAAGCAACAAAAAACGCACATAGAAAAAGAAAATTATGGAAAACATCGCATACTGAGTACATCATGATTGCTGATCAAATATTAGTGAAGAAAATGAAACCTTCAAATGAACTTCACCAAGGGGCTTCCGGTTTTTTGGCGACGAACTGCCGCTCCCAATTCTACGGTGATGATTGCTATGCTGCCGCATGACCCGCCTCATCGATTCATCCCCAATCAACCTTGATCCTTTCTCCGTTTCCTGATTAACGACAATCTTATCCGGTCCATGGATCTTATAGTAACTCAACACCCCATCTTGCAACACAAACCACCTAGGCCTCCACCCTTTCCCATAATTCACCCACTTATACAAAATCCCAGAAATCCCATCCCCCACAATATCATTAATCTTCAATTCGCGGCTGTGATGGCGTTGATGGTGATTGCTGTTATTCAGAGAACCGTTTCTCTCAATTCCAGAATCGCGCGCCGACGAGGCCCTCGAGATCGCCGCCAAATTTGAAGTTCTGATCAGCGGATCGAACGGCGACGACGGAGCCGGGGGCATATCGGAATTGTTGATCGTCATTGGCGAGACGCAGCATATTGGATGCATTGGGAGATGAGCATAACTTAAAGCTTCACTTTAGAATCCTATTCTATGATTTTCGCATAGAACCCACGAAAAAAAAAAGATCAAGAAAAAAGAATTGTCAAGAGTTAACAGCTAATTATGGCGAGAGTGTAGATATAGATATATTGATTTCGTGTGTATGTATATATTGGATAGGAGATTGAGATTGAATTGGGGGAGAGAGAAGTTAGGGGATACACGGAGAGTTTCCCGGTAAGATGATGAAATGGAGAGAGAGAGAGAGAGAGAGAGAGGGGAGTTTCTGTTTTTGGTTAAGCCCAGATGCAGAATTTTTTAGACTTTTGGACTATTTAGAAGAACTTGCCAATGGGGGAGGAATTATACTACTAATCCAATTGAAATTTAATACTACTTCATATATATTTTTATTTTTTTCGAGTATTATTAATATATTTTATATTATGAATATTTATTATTATTTTTTTATGAAGAGTAGGTTTATATAAAAATTGTTGATAATTATTTTAAATTCAAATATTCGGTCAAGAATATCAAATAATTCATCAAAAGCATTAAAAATTTGAGTCAAAAAATTCAACAATAATGAAAATATAATATCACTGAAATTGTGATATTTCATATACAATATGTATAATCTAACAATATTAATGCATAACAATAATAATATATAAATGATCGTAATGTTTAAAAAAAAAAAACCATTAGAATTCACATAATTTTTTTTTCCTAGATTTGTCCATTATTTCACTTGCTCAATTGAAGAAAAAGAAAATAATATTTAGACTTTTCTCTTTGTTTTACTCAAATATTTGCTACTCAGTTTTTTATTTTTCAGAATGCTTCACAAAATTAATACTAATTATAAATTGGTTTTGTGTAAAAAAAAAAAAGTGTTTTTGTGCAGGAAAAAATTACTAAATTTTGTGCAGAAATTATAAACCAATTTATAAATATAACTATTTCTTTAAACCAATATATAAGTGACTCGTGATACTTTAGCATTACTACTAAGATTTGTCTTTTATTCATTTAGTCCTGTCTGGTTGGTTAATAAAGTTGAAAAATGGAAATGAAAGAATAGTTATTTCATTAACAGATTTTTTTATGTTATTTACTCCCTCTGTCCCACAGGAATTTGCACACTTTCTTTATTGGGACGTCCCACACAAATTTGCACACTACCAAAAAAGTAAATATTGATTTACGTGCACACTCACAAACCTTTACACATATTTACCCATATGCCACTACTTTATATATAAAACAATTTTCCTTAAAAAATGTGTCGTCCCGTAGGGTGCAAATTCCTACGGGACGGAGGGAGTATTATTTAGGAACAAAAAAAAAGGTAAATAAAAAAGTAACTATTAAGTTATAATGATTAATTCTTTAATGATATTTGTTATCTTTTTCATTATAAATTCATATCTCCCTTAATTTTTTGCTACGAATCGTACTTTCACTATACAAAATTAAAGAAAACTATGTTTCTATGTAGGCAAAGTGGAACAAAACTAATGCATACTACATGAACTTGTTTAAAGAATATAAATTATTATATTAAATATTATGAGTTATTTTCACTAAAATATATTCTTGTGTGCAATAAAAATATTGTGGAATTCAAGTGTATTATTAAAAAATTATCTCTATTATCATTAAAATGTCATCTCACCATATTGAAAAGTTATTCGTAATTAAATTGTAACAGAATAATTTTTTAATAATAACATAAGTAATTTTTCAGTGATTAAACAGTGAAAACATTTTAAAAGTGCATTTATGTTATACGGTGCATTTGGTACATATGAAACTTATATTTTCAATAAAAAAAAATTAATTTTGATTATTTTTAGTAAAGAATATGAGTTTTTGTTTAAGGGAACCCAGATAAATTTCACCCCATATGTATTCTTTCTTTTTTGTCTTCTCTTTTCCTCAAATAATAACTAAGTCTTTTTTTACTACTAGGAAATAAAGGTGGTCAAACTAGGGGTGTTCAAACGGTTCCGAACCGCCGATTTCGGTTCAGCAAAATTTTGAACCGTAATCGAACCGGCGGTTACAAGGTTCCGGTTACGGTTCGTGAACCGGCGGTTCCGGTTCGGAACCGGCGGTTTACCGGTTTTTTGATTTTTGTTTTTTTGTTTTTTTTAAATATATGATAAATATGATTATTGATCTATAATTTAAAATAGTTGCATATCTTTTGATTAAATTTAAAATTTACAAACTTACAAAATATAAAATTTACATAATAACACAACTATATAAGTACAAATTGAATTGAAATTAAATTTTATTAATAAAATTTGTGCACTTACATTATAATTTCAAAATTACAATGAACAAGTAACAACTAACAATTATAGTTATAGCACTATAGTCTATAGTCTATACTAAATTACTAACACTACAATTTACAAAATTACAATCTGGTCCCTTTAATCTGGTTCCGGTTTGAACCGGCGGTTCAACAAACGCTCCCTTTAATCTGGTCCGTCGATCTGTAACGGACACTAAATTTTCACCGTCGGATCAAAATTCAAAAATTTGAAATTAAAAAAAAAAAACCGGCGGTTCGGGCAGTTCGAACAGTGAACCGGCGGTTAACCATGAACCGCCGGTTAACCGTTGAACCACCTGAACCGCCCGAACCACCGGTTTTTTTACATTTGAACCGTAACCGACCCTTCTGTATAGCGGTTAGGGGTGAGCATGGCTCCGTTCGGTTACCGAATCAAACCAAATCACCAAAACCGACCTAACCGAATTTATTATTATTAGAAACCAAAAATCGAACCATATACATTAAAACCCGAAAAAACCGAAACTGAAATTTTTGATTCGGTTTCGGTTCAAAACCATATTAACCGAAATATCACTAGTCAAAATTGTGTGTGCGAAAATAGGGAGAGGGAAAGTGGTGACTTGGTGGCCGCCCGCCGTGAGCTTAGGCGGACAGCGACAGATGAGAATGGGGTGAGCGGCGTGAGGGTAAGGGAGGGAATTTCTGTAAGTGAGGCGCCGTGACCGTGAGGGTGAGGGAGATAATTTGGAAATGATAACTTACTGATTTGAGGGTTAGGGTTTTTTATTTATTTATATGTAATGTAATTATATATATGTAATATAATAATTATTTAATTTATTTATATATTTAGTAATAGTATTATACATATATAATTATATATATATATATTTAAATTCGGTTCGGTTTTCGGTTTTTCGGGTTTTTTTTATCTTAAAAACCGAAACCGAAACCGAAACCGAAAACCAAAATATTAAATATTTAAAACCAAAACCGAACCGAATACCAAATTAACAGAACCAAATTCTTATTTCGGTTTGGTTCGGTTCGGTTTTTCGGTTAAAACCGAATAGTGCTCACCCCTAATAGCGGTTACGATCCGGTTCAACAGTTCGGAACCACCGAACCGCCGATTCCGGTTTTTTTGAACACCTCTAGTCAAACGGTTCCAAATGTGTTAGTTGGTTGATTCAAATCGAAATTAAAATTGCAATACTCCCTCTTTTTTCTAATACCTTTATTAATTTTTAAGTCAAAAGATTAATATTCCAAAAATCTTGCCAAATAGGCAAATACCATCTTAAATTTATAATTTAATTCTAAATTTACTTTATTAAAAAGTGGATGGGTAGCATAATGTTAATTTGTTGATATTATTAAACTTGCATATATATATATATATATATATACATATATCTATATATATATATATATATATACTAATGATTTTTTCCACACAGTTAAGTGTGTTTTTGCATGTAAAATGTTGTAATATTAATTTATTAGTGTATGTTATAATTAAATGTGTGCTATTACTGAATAAACATAATGATATTTTAAATTGAGTCTCATTTTATACGGTGAACAAGTTTCACAAGATAATTTGCCGTCAAATTTTGATATACAACTTTGTTATTAATAATACAAGACAAAGTTACGTATGAAAATAATTCATGATAAATTTATCATGAATCAGTTTTAAAATATCAAATATTTAATCATGTGTATTAAAAATCTCAATAGGTGTATCAAAAGCCGAGGTCAATTAATATTGACATCGGCTTTTGATACACATGATGCATATTTTGATAAGTAACTAAATATTTGATACTTTAAAATAATTTCATAATAAGTTTATCATAAACTATTTTCACACAATACCTACTTATAATTTAATACAATATCGATCACCAAATATTTACTTTAATACATAAACATGGTTAGTGATTTTTTAGAGGATATTAAAGTATTTATTCATAAAAAAAAAATTAAAATGTGGAATCAATTGCTACAATATTATAAAATTCTTTTACCTCATTTAAAAGTTAGAAGATGGGAGAATAGGTTAATTTATATTAATCCCCTAATGCAGTCCGTTTACTCAACTTAGATTACATATAATTTTTTTGATCGTGTTTTAATTTTATATTCTACTTAATCATTTTTTTAATCATCAACACATAATAAAATTATATATATTTAAATATAAAATGTTGTTATTTTAATCTTTGATATTTTTGAAGGGAATTATTTAATCTCCAATATTTTTTATCGAAGTATGGCGTCTCTTTCCGACCAGAGAAAAATGTTTCTGATGATATAAATTAGTAGTCTACTAAAATCCAAATAAATTATTTAATAAAGTAACTTCGTTTGAATTGGCTGCAGAAAAATAATTAAAAAATTGAAATACGATTTTGCCAAAGTAGTATGGTCTATTTTTCTCACTTTTATTTTGTCATGTTTTATTCATATTGAAAAGCCAATTTCATGCATTTACTCGATTAATGATTGATATTAATATATTGGAATATAGTCTAAGGCATCCGATATTTGCACACATTTTCCATATAAATATGTCAATTTAATTTTTATTTTTTTGAATTTTGCTCTAATATAAAAGTGTAAGTCTTTTATGCACCAAGTGTACCTTGCAACTCAAGTGCATTTTAAAAAAATTACAAGTATTATTACTAAAAAAAAAAAATTAATTCACAATATTTACATATAAACATATTTTTTTCTGCAAAGAACTGATTTGTAATTAATATTAATTCTGTGAACCGTTCTATAATATTTCCTTATTTTCCTATTATTAGTGAAATTGTTGGATATGGATCCTCTGTTGGGCAGTGAAACCAGCAAATGGTGATGGGTACTAAAACGGTGACATATAGTTAAAATATTTCCCTTTTTTTAACTTATTAACACGGTAACATCATGACTTTGTCTTTATTAAATAAGAGAAAATATTTTAACTATACACCACTGATTTAGTACCAATACAATTTAATGGTTTCACTACCCAGCAGAGAATCAATTTTCTAAATTGTTGTTTAGTGAAGGGAAGACATTAATTAAGACAACCTGTAAAGAGTGCAGAATAATTATAGTCTATATGTGTTTTTAACCAACTAAATATTAAATTAGGAATGCCTTGTGGAATAATGACAGGAATCATCAACCATTAGGTTAAGGAAGTAGGAATATATGGTACTAAATGCTTTAATTATTGCCCTAATCCTTTATAATTGACCTATTAGGTTTTTTTTTTTTTTTTTTAAAGAGAAGCTATTTTGATATTATAAACTCTCGTGCTGAAACTTGTTCGTAACATAAACTAATTTATATATGTATTCTGGAAACAATCACATGTCCATCGGTGGATATAAATTTACATGTTCACTGTGAATATGATAATGACACATAAACAAAGGGTTCATTATTATTTTAATTGATTGCTTAGGTTTAATTACTTATGTGGCATCATCATCATATTCGTGGTGAACATATAAATTTGTGTTCACCGGTGGACATATGATCATTTCTGATATGTATATATTGATACCATTATTAATAAACGTAAATTACAAAATAAAATATTTTTGTATCCATAAATGCTATAATGATATTAGTAAATGTAGTTAAAGATATCAATTTTTCACTAACTGATAACTACCATATTCACTATAATCAATAGAAAAAATTGTAAAATTTGCCCCTCAAGTTGGAGGGTATAGCGAATATTGCCCATCATGTTAAAGGATAGTAATTTATGCCCTTCGATTATCAATTTTTAGCAATTTATGTATACACAATTTTAAACATAACTTGTTACCCTTAATAAGACCATTAACGTTCGCTATCCACTAATTTGATGGACAAATTTTACAAATTTTATTAATTAATATAATTGAAACATTCAGACATTTAAGTACTGCAATTACAATATATTTGTAAATCATGCATGTTGTTTTACTAAATGTATTAATTTATTAATATTAATTAATTTTTCTAAAAAGTATTATTATTTTTATTTGAAAATATAAATTTTTTATTCATGTGTTTTTTTTTCGGCTATCAAATGTATGTATTTATTTACCTTCAAAAACATAATGTATGTATTTACTCATGGTAATTGGATAACTGACAGTTTAAACTTGTGATCAGTCACTTGATCATAAAGTTGTCCTTTAAAAAAAAAAATCCTAATAAAACAAAAGGAATAGAGGTTGTAATTTTGTGAAACTTGATCATAATATAAAATTTATACCATAAAATTTATTTATTGATATTATAAAATATATTTATTGATATTATTACACTTGTTGATACCACCATATAAAATGCATATGGTATTAGTAAATACAAGTAATAGTATCAACAAATAATTATATTTTGTGTTATAAATTTCATTCTATAAAACATGTTTATAGAAACTCTTATGATATAAACTATATATTTTAATATCTTATAAAATATAATTTTCTTTACCAAATAAATTATAATTAAACTATTATAAAATATTTTAAAAAGCTGTAAACTTTCCCAGACACTCCCTAATATATGTCTCACTTTCATTATCCTGTGTTTTTCTATACTAGTATTTACTTTAGATTTGATTCAGTCCAGTCAAACTTTAATCAGATCTTAAAAAAAAAGGTAAAAAGACTTCTATTGCTTCGATTCTTATACTCGCATTTACGTCGTTTATTTTTCAATTTGTTTGACGAAAGAACATTTCCGATTAATTGTCCACTTAGGGCTCATTTGGTGCGTAAGATAAAAATATTTATCCGTAAAAAACATGCATGATTTTGACGGATAGATATTTTTATCTTACGAATCAAATGAGCCCTTAGTTGCGCAGATAACTAAATAATTTTTTTTTTAATAAAAAATATAGCATATAAATAGACATTTATTTGTATACACATTTTATTTTTGAAAAATGTGAAATAATATTATAACAGTTTAACAAAATAAATGGACTAGCTCACTTGACCACCGGGCTCCTCACTTGAGTGAGTGGCCTGGATTCGATTCCCTCTGGGAACGAATTAAGAGAGATATAAGGTTGACTTGAAGTGTTTAGGAGACTTCACGAACTAACTTGTAACTACTAACAACTGACATTTACCGATAAAAAAAAAAAGTAATTTCGAGATGAAATAGTACTAATGATATTATTCTGAGGCATATCTATTTAATTTAGGTTTTTTTTTTTTTTGGAATTTGTTTTCATATGTCGAATTTTATATTAATCTAAGATTCTTACCAAGTAGTATTATTGTAACATAGAAATTAGAAAATCTAGTCCAACCAAAAACCAGGATGCTTTGGAATATCCGTTCAAGTAGATAGATCAGCTTCAAGCTCAAGGGCCGACAAAAATAAAAAATCTACTATTCTAGAAGGAATTAATATTATTTTTTTAAAATTTATTTTGGGTGTAACTAATAAAAAGTGAATTTATATGTGTAAAGTTATAAAATAACATGTAAATATAATATTGTAAAAAAATTATAATTAAAATACACTATTATTTTGTTGTCAATCATGGAATTATAGACTGAGCAATAGGGGGATATTTTGGGCAAGTAGCAAATAAGTATTGTACAGTTGGAGTATTATTTATTTTATTGAATAACTGCAATTATTTGTACTGAATAATTACATTATTTATCTAACTAACATTATTTAATAAAAATAATTATAATTATTTAGTAAAATAAAAAATTTATTTAAAATTATACTTGAATTACTCAGTACACCGGATAAACAATAGGTGTTTTCCTTATATTAGTTCATAAGTTGTTCGGATAGTTACTTTGGCATTTATGTAAATTTTATTTATTTATATTTTAAGAAAATTTTGGTGCGTACACAATATATAATTTGCCCCGTGAAAATATTCACAAATCGAAATTAAAGAAAAAAATTAGACACACAAAAATTCAGAAATAAAATAAACAATAATAGCAGTGTAAAAGAAAAAGATATAAAAACATATATGTTGCATAAGAAAATTATTTTTTATTTATTATGAAATGACATAATAATTTTAAAAAAATTAACATTATATCTATTACATTTTCACAAACCGTACAAATGCACATGTAATATCTTAGTTTATTTAAACATAACTTGTTTAATCTATTTTTGAAAGTTGCGTTAATAAAATTTAACGTATTAAATTTAAATCAATATAATAGTAATAAAATAATTAAAAAATAATAATATAAGGAGATCCATTTTTTTTTTAATCGTGGCATGCATTTTCTGTTTATCCTATTTTATTTCTCTCGTCACGCTGAAAATACGTAAATTGTTGGGCACGTCGACCAAAATACTTGTATGGAATATCACTAGTATTTATTTTCTAGGACAAATATGCAGCAGAAGAAGAATTAATGAAATATCAAAGATCATTGTGCGCATAACGTTATAAACTATGTCAATTATTTTTATGATCGAAATTAGAATCCAATTAATTTTATTTTTTCTCTACCAAAAGTATCTCAATTATTTTCCCACTCTTTTCATGTGTGGTGAACAAATTTAGTGCTGGTATGAAAGTGCTACAAAATACTCCCTCCGTCCCAATATTTTTTTCATTGGTGGAGTTTCACACATATTAAGAAAAAGTGAAGTATGTGAGTGTGAAATTAAATACTAATAAAATATAAAAAAATGTACTTTATTGACTTTTGTGAGTGTGAGTTATTTCCTTTTTTGGGGTATGAAGAAAGAGTTGGGACATCCATATAAGGAAAGTGTGAAATTTATCTTGGGACAGATGGAGTAACTTATAGAAGCACTTTTTTTTCAAAAACTGTGAGGTTTGAAAGTGCTACAAAATAGCTTATAGAAGTATTTTTTTTCAAAAGCTGTGAGAGATAATGTTTGTTTGCAAACTCAACATAAAAAGTAAAAGTGCTTATTTTTTAAAAAGAAGCACTTAAAACATGTTTTCAACAACTATTTTAAGTGCTTATTATTACTTTTGGTCAAACAATAATTTTTAGCTTTTAACTTTTAGTTAAACACTTCTACACATTCCCCAATAAAATAATATACAATACTCTTTTTAGAAGCACTTCTTTTGCAAACATATTTTTCTTAATCATTTTTCAAAATCACTTAAGTTTAAAACACTCCTTATTTTTTATTTTCCTACTAAAATTACTTAATATCACTTTTTTCAATTCTACTAGAGATTGCAAACATGCATATAATTTTGAAAAAAAGTGCTTTTAGAAGTTTTTTTAGTGTTTCAAAATAGATACTTAGGGGATGTTTGGTTGGATACTTTGGAGGGTGAGTAATGGTAATCAAAGTCATAGTGTGTGTTTGGTATGACTCTACTATGACTTTGATTTCCCAAAATTAAGTAATCAACCATAGTTCAGTTATATGAGAACTATGACTTATATTCCATACCATTTCCATTCCTATACTCTTTCCATTCCTTACGATTCGCCCCCTTAGGGGGGTGTATTGGATTAGGATTTTAAAAGACTTTTTTAGCTGAAAAAATCCTGCAGATTTTAAAGATTTTGTAGGATTTTGGTGACTTTTAAGATTTTGCAGGATTTTGTAAGACTTTTAAAATAAGGATTTTAATGGATTCTATAGGACTTTGTAGACTTTGCAGAATTTCATAGATTTGTGACATACAATAAAAATTCAAAATTTTTCATACCTTCAAATAAAAAGAAAAAGAAAAAGTTAAAGACAAAAAAAATCATAATATCATGTCCTTTTAAATAGCATTACTCCACACATTCATAGCTATACTATGTTGAAAATTGTAATTTTTCCATATACGAAAATGAAGAGTTTTACAACCTTTATAGATGTGTATCCTCTAACTAACTTTACATGTAATGCACATGTAATTCAAATGCATAGTAAATGCAATCCTAATTCTGTTATGATAATTTAGATAAGCATGCAGGCCTGCATGTGTTGATTTACTCTAACATGCTCCCGAAGAATCTAGAGTGTGGGAAGAAAACCAATTTTGTCTCGAAGAAGGCAAAAACGAGTTGGAGCTAATGCCTTTGTAAACAAGTCTGCTGGTTGATCGGCAGAGGGAATGTATCTAACATCAAGAATGTTGGATTGAACCTTTTCTCTTATGAAATGAACGTCCACCTCGATGTGCTTTGTTCGTGAGTGAAAGGCAGGATTAAAGGCAAGTGTTATCGCCCCTTGATTGTCACACCATAGTATGGATGGAGTAGTAACAGCAAAGCCAAGTTCCTTGAGAATTGAACTAATCCAGATAACTTCTGTAGACGCAGTTGACAATGACCTATACTCAGCTTCCGTACTACTCTTGGCAACCACTTGTTGTTTTCTGGAGCACCAAGAGATGATGTTGCTTCCTAGCATCACACAAAATCCAGTAGTACTTCGTCTGTCATCAAGATTTGATGCATAGTCCGCATCCGCAAAAGAGTGCAACCTGAAATCAGAAACAGGAGAAAAACGTATGCCAAGATGTAATGTACCTTTAATATAACGAAGTATCCTCTTGCAAGCTTTCCAATGATTCTGTGTGGGTGCTTGAAGGAATTGGGAGAGTTTGTTTACTGAGAATGAGATATCTGGTCTTGTTAGAGTAAGATATTGAAGGCCACCTATAATGCTTCGGAACAAAGTTGGATTATCAAAGGAAGGGCTATCATTTGCTGAGAGAGGTAGACTAGGACAGATTGGGGTGGAACATGGTTTGCTGTTATCAAGATTGGCTTTGCAAAGAATGTCTTTAGCATATTTGGATTGAGTAAGAAGAAGAGAATTGAGAGATGAGTGTGCTTCCAGTCCCAAGAAATAGTTAATGTTGCCCAAGTGTTTGAGAGAAAACTGAGTGTTGAGTGTAGATATTAACTCTGAAATGTACTTTGAATCACTGCCTGTAACAAGTATGTCATCGACATAGACTAGTAGGAGACAAACAAGATTCTTCTTGCGGAGATAGAACAAGCAATGATCAGAAGTTGAATGAACAAACCCCAAACTGATGAGAAACCTCTTCAAAGTATCATACCAGGCTTTAGGTGCCTGTTTGAGGCCATATAAGGATTTAACTAGCTTGCAAACATGATGAGGTTTAGAGCTATCAACAAATCCTTCAGGTTGTGAGATGTAGACAGTTTCATTCAATGTCCCATTGAGGAATGCATTGTTTATATCTATTTGCTGAATGCCCCAACCAAATGTAACAGCAAGACTAAAAACAATGCGTAGTGTCACAGGTTTGACTACTGGGCTGTATGTTTGGAAGAAATCAATACCAGCATGCTGTTGAAAGCCCCTTGCCACAAGCCTGGCTTTGAATCTATCAACTGAACCATCCATTTTGTACTTTACCCTGAAGATCCATTTAGTAGATATGAGATTAATATCTGGAGAAGGTGGAACTAAATCCCATGTGTGGTTAAGAATGAGAGCTTTGTACTCAGAGTTCATTGCTGATAACCACTCAGGACATGCCAAGGCTTGAGAGACAGTGTCAGGTTCTGGAATAGGAAGAGAGGTTAGATAGGCTTTAGGCTTATGAATACCATTTTTTGATCTGGTGACCATAGGATGAGAGTTGGAGCTAAGTGGTGGTAGAGGAATAGCTTGCTGTGTGTGTTGAGAGGGATCAGAATGAGAATTTTCAGAAGACACAGGAGATTGAAGCTGTCTGAGCTCAGTAGAAGAGTAGTCTGAAGTGTGTAAAGGGGAGTATGTAGAGGGAAAAGATGTATTAGATGGAATAGGAGACAGATCAGTAGCATGAGGTGTAGGATAAGGTAGCAAGGCTTTAGTACTTGCAGAGAAAGGAGTAGAATGTGATAATGAAAATGATGGAAAAGGAAAATCTGATTCATGAAACTCTACTGTGTTTGAGATGTATATTCTTCCTGAAGAGTGAAGGCATCTGTATCCTTTATGAGATGGACTATATCCCAGAAAGACACACTTGGAGGATCTAAATTGGAGTTTGGAAGCATTGTAAGGTCTGAGAAATGGGAAGCATGCACACCCAAAGACTCTGAAGGAATTGTAATCAGGATGTTTCTGGAATAAGGAATAGAATGGAGAGGCTTTTTGTAAAGTTGGAGTGGGAAGAGAGTTTATAAGAACAGTGGCAGTGTGAAAAGCATTCCACCAATAAGACATAGGTAACTTGCTGTGAGCCAACATAGCTAATCCAAGTTCAATGATATGTTGATGTTTCCTCTCCACCAATCCATTTTGTTGATGTGTGTGTGGACAAGAATGCCTCATGTGAATGCCTTGTGCTTTGAACAAATTAGTCAGACCAATGAATTCACCCCCCATATCACATTGGACTGCTTTGACATGAGTATTGAATTGCCTTTCTACCAGATTGAGAAACTGAGGAAATAAACTAGCAACTTCAGATTTTAGATGCATGGGATATATCCAAGAATACCTTGTAAATTCATCCACCATGACAAGATAGTACTTATAACCCTCAACAGAAACAACTGAAGCAGGACCCCACACATCCGTATGTATAACATCAAAAGGTGCATTAGATGAGTGTGCAACTGAATGAAACTGCTTCTGATGCATTTTACCCAGAATACAAGGTTCACAAAAAGTATCAATACTGGAAGGAACTGAAACATTCAACTGATGTAAAACAGAAGATAGAGAGGCTTGACAAGGATGACCAAGCCTTTTGTGCCAAAGTACAAATGTATCATCAGACACTTTATTGGAAGCAACATTACAACTAAACTGAGAAAAATCAGCAGCAACAGCAGGAGGTTGGGACAGATGGCTAATGTCCAGCTGGTAGAGTCCATGCTTAAGTATCCCTTTCAGAAGGACCTTTTGTGTTCTCAAATCCTTGACAACACAATGAGTAGAGTAAAACTCAATAACCGCATCATTATCTTTCAGAAATTGAGAGATGCTAACTAAATTTTTGGTAATATCAGGCACATGTAAAACCTTGTCAAATACAACTGATTTTGAGTTCTGTAGGCTAGGAATATGAAATGAACCAACATGTTTAATGGGTACAGAATTTCCATTACCAACAAGAAGAGCAGTGTTACCTTGATAAGGAGATTGAATGTGAAGATTGCTCAGCTGTGAAGTTACATGATTGGTAGCTCCACTATCCATGAACCAATCTGCATTAGAAGGCTGAGAGTTCACATTGTTAGAGTTATCATTAGAAACAGAAGCAACAGAAGATGAACCATGAGTAGTCTGATGACGTGGAGGCTGATAGTTTGTAGGCTGAAGATAGGTAGTAGTGTTGGCAATATTAGCCTGAACAGGACCAGTAGCAGGGGATACATCAATGCCTTCAAAAGAGTGATCAAACCTTTTGTAGCACTTTGTAGCAATGTGATTTGGTTTACCACAGAGTTGACAATAGATCTTTGGCTTGGAATTAAACCTGAACTTACCCCTTTGTTTACCATTCGAATGACCTCTACCCTGCACATTGGCAACATGTGCTGAAGGAGTGAAACCAGTAGATGTAGAACCAAGTGTAGTAGAAGATGAATGTTGTTGTAATCTCATTTCATGCGTCTGTAAGATGGACTGAACTTCAGTGAGTGTAGGAAGAGATCCACGAGTAGTTAAATTTACCACCACTGACTCAAACTCCATGCCTAAGCCACTCAGAACATAAAGTGTGAGATCCTCATCAGGAACCGGGTGACCAGCAGCAGCCAATCCGTCAGCAATGGATCTCATCTGAAGAACATAATCATCAACAGATGATGATCCTTTCTTCAACGTTTGCAGCTGTAATCGAAGAGACATAGCTCGAGCTCTAGATTGAGAGTAGAACAATTCTTCCAGAACCTGCCAAACCTGAAATACATGAGCACAGCGACTAACGTGACCAAGCATAGATTCAGAAATTGAGCTCAAAGTCCAGCTCAACAAGAACTGATCTCGACGAATCCAATCGAGAAAATCAGGAGATGAGTCAGGCATTGGTGATGTAGCCAACAAAACATCTTCAAAACCGTGTGCACGAACGGTTGCAAGTACTTGAGATCGCCAAAAAGAGTAGTTTTGTCGATCGAGTCTGATATGCAGCTTGATAAAGCTGGGAAGAGAGGTAGATGATGATGCCATGATAGGAAAATAAGAAGAATAGCAGCGGAAAGAAAGAAGGATCGATGTAGATATTCGAAAACCGGATGAAGATACACGTGAAAAGTTTGAAGATAACCGAATTGATTGAAGGAAATAACCAACTCGGATGAAGATGAACTAGAAATGGTTGAAGATAACCGATTCAGTTAGTGAGTAACTGCATCGGAAGAGAGAGAGCACAGAATTAGGAGAAAAACTTGCTCAAAGATACCATGTTGAAAATTGTAATTTTTCCATATACGAAAATGAAGAGTTTTACAACCTTTATAGATGTGTATCCTCTAACTAACTTTACATGTAATGCACATGTAATTCAAATGCATAGTAAATGCAATCCTAATTCTGTTATGATAATTTAGATAAGCATGCAGGCCTGCATGTGTTGATTTACTCTAACATACTAGTCCTCCAAACATTAGCGTCATGTCGTTCTTGCTCTTGAGTTTGAATGATAGGCTCAAAATCACGGTCTTCATTAACTGGTAATGTTGAAGATGAAGGTTCGTCCACCGATTCAATTGGAAATTCATCAGAATGACATTCTTTGCGAATAAAGTTATGTAGAGCTGCACATGCTAATATTATCAATATAAAAAAGTATCGAAATTGAATAATCAAAGCAACCAAAGTAAAATATAATAAAACTCAAATACCGTAAAAAAATATTATCAATATAAAAATATTACCTAATGACATATGTAATATATAATATTAGTATTATAATAATACTATATAAAAATAAAGATTTATCTTGTATATAAGTTAGGATGAACAATATCGTTTTTTAATACTATTTAATGATTAATTATTAATTATTTTTATTTATTCTAGTATATATGTATATATAATATTATATTACTCTTCGTCACTGTAATTATTTTATCGTTGATGTTATAAATGTAGAGATGAAATTATAAGGTTAAAACTATTTTAGGTCTTAAAAATAAATAATTATATATAAATCAATTTGGGGATAAATAAAGTCATTAATTAAAAAAGTCCACCGAAATCCTAAATGTTTTGATGGGATTGTTGGTATTTATAAAATACACTAAAGAATCTATCAAAATCCATCAAACCCAACAATCCTTTAAAATCCTTATATTTTTGAATACCAGTGAATTGTTTTTAAGTCTTTTAAAATCCTGATTGAATACCAATAGATTATTTTTAAATCCTTTAAAATCCTGATTGAATACCAATAGATTATTTTTAAATCCTTTAAAATCCTGATTGAATACCAACAGACTTTTTTATAAGAAAAAAGTCCTTTAAAATCCCACGAAATCTTAAACGAATACACCCCCTTAATCTTCATGTATCCTAAATTGTGAATAATAATTCTATCCATATTAAATTATTTGTTTGACAAAATTTATTTTTTAAAGGGTAGAGATTGAGAATACAATTCACGATTGGATGGAATATTAAAAAAATTAAATACATAAATAAATAAATTATGTCAGTTGCAATTTTTAAATAATTTCCTGTGAAATTAATTTAATTGGTATTTAAATTTGCACATAAAAGGTGGTGGTGACAGTTAGAAGCAGTTTTAATGCTCTCTTTATGTCGGCAACGGACACCACGCCACGGCGGAGGAGGTGGGACATTTGGTGGTGGGGCGGTGGTGAACCAAAAGTAGAAACTTTTCTTTTCTCTTTCTTTTTTCACATTTTATTTTTTCATTTTATAACTAATTGAAAGAATGACGAGATTGAATTCATAGGCAGGTCCAATCGAGTGATGAGACACAAACCTTAAATAATAATCAAATTAGAATCAGTTGATGCTAGAACGTGATTGGTCTCAACTTTTTCTGTAATATCCAATGAATTTAACTTAACTCAATCTTATTTGAAAAGTTGGATGTATATCGTCTTGAAAAAACTTGCCATTTATTTGTATTAAGGAAAAGGCAAAAATATATAATCCAACTATATTTTGTGGAATTATTATATCGAAAAATTGAAAACTAATTGCACTGAAAATTGATGATAGTGTAAATTTTTCAGTGCAGTCAAATTATAAACATGCTAAAAGATCTAAGGTGAGAAAATGTTATGATTGTGGTGATTCTGATCCCTAAAAACCAAAAGATTGAGTATGCTAATATGGCTTCTAGCGAGGAATGGTTTGGTATGTGTATTAAACCTTTATGTGTTTTACGTGTGTTATTCTATTTGTGTATTTTGAATGCTTGAATGTTGTTAAAATATTCTCCTTTGTTGTTTATTTTGTGTTTGTGACTTAGAGTCTTTGTGTCTCTTTTTTTTTTTTTTAGTGGTGTTAGATTTTGTGTCTATCTTTGTGTTTATCCTTGTTGTTCAATCTTTGTGATTTTCTTTTGGCTTTGTGTTGTTGTTGCCCCGAGAAGGTGGAACAATGATCTTTGTGGTGATAGAACCTTAAAAATCTGTTGTGTTGGTTTCGTTTCTCGATTGCTCCGTTTGAGGTGGAGCAACGATCTTTGTGATCAGGGTCTTTATTGACTTTAATCTTTGTGATCTTGTGTTTTATTATTTTGTGTCAATTGCATGATATTGTGTGATTTGTGTCTTATTCGTGGTCACCTAGACTAACTTTGTATTTTTGCAGGTTCTTTGTACGAACATATATTTGTGCAGGTTTTGCACGTCTTTGTGTGTGTGCATATGTGTGTTTGAGTAATGGTGAATTCCCGTGTTGATGGGAATGACAAAAAAAGTGTAGATTATTGGCCTTGTGTCTTATTGAATTTTGATTATTGAACTCATTATATTTAGACCCACCCATTCCAACGGTAAAGTAGTTGGTAGTCTCCTTTAAAATACCAATTTTCTTCTCCTCTCTTCTTATGCGAACAACACTGTCATGAGAGTGAGTTGAGAGACAATTGGTGTTGGAGAGCAATTCTACACCAAGAGTTTATTTTTGTGCTTTCTCATCACATCAGTTAGTGTTTGTCAAACAGGAGGTCTAAACCCTTATTTATTAACCCGAACGAGTGAGTCGTGTGAGAAGGTGAGTGACCCAATATGAGATATTGATTCAAATTAATATTTAATAATGATTGATGTTGTATTATTTTAATATATTATGTAAGAGTAAAATAGTAAAAAAAATGAATGAACGTGAAAAAAGTTATATGATGCTAATAATAAATGAGTGAGAAAATATTGAGAAGAATAATAATAGGATTATAGGTATTTTAGGTCTGGATAAAGCATGAGACGTGAATCCAAAATAAACACAACGAATTCCGTGAAATGTAATTTTATTTCTCAAATTTGTGAAATTAATATTTTTTTAAAAATAATCAATTACAATAATTTCTTTTAAAGCAGGTGAATAACATATCAACCACCACCCTCTCACAAGGGAACTACCACTAAATAGAGTAAAACCATTTGAGCTAATTGGGCCATGTGATGAGTGGAAATCTTGATTATACTCCACCCATTCATTCTTCATTATTACTATTTAGTTAAATCTTGATTAGTTAAATTTAGTTAAAAAAGAAAAAAACCTTAGAATAACAATATATGGAGAGAGCATATTTATATAAAAAAAAAACCTTTTAAATACAATACAATTAATTTCATAACTTCATACATTACCCTTAATATTATATTTAAAAATATGCAAAGTAAAAAATAGTGAAAAATCTGAGAATGGATCCTCTGCTGGGCAATAAAATCAGCAATTGGTGCTGGGAGTAAAACGCTGACGTATTATTAATATATTTTCTTTATTTTTCAAGTTTTTGACAAAATCATAATTTTTCTACCTACCGTAATAATGAGTTAAAAAGGAAAAATAGTTATTTATACACAAGCGTTTTATTTCCCAACATCAATTGCTGATTTTATTGTCCAGCAGAGGAATCGTATCAAAAAAAAATCTTTAGGGGCAAAGGGAGTACAAGATTTGATGAGTTGTGATAATCATTAGTGAAGAAGATACAGGAGAAAGTCCACAAAAGCATGTTTGGGCATGTGAAATTGCAGATCCATTTACTCCCCGATTTGACGTCCATATTTAAGATGTGTAACTTGGTTGGAACCAAATATGTAAACTACGATTATCTCTACTTTATCATCACAGACATATAGAATCTTTGACCATACTATTTCCCAATCTATTTCATTCTTCTTTTACTAAAATAATATATCTCATAAATGATGAATGCATATAAAACTTAAAGGGAAAATGATTTTTTTAGTCCTTTATTTTTCACCAATTGTATTTTTCGTCCTCTTAACTATACTTTTTTAAAAATAATCCTTTAACTTATCAAAAATTATTTTTTCATCCTCTTAACTATACCTTTTTAGAAATAGTCCTTTAACTTACCAAAAATCGGTTTTTTTCGTCCTTGTACCGAGCTCAAGTGGATTTTTTTTAATTTTTAATAACACACGCACACGTGGCCCCAGTTTGGAAGGGAAGAAACGCGCGCTAAACACTGAAAAATCCCCAAATTATATCTCAATGCACATAATGTTGAAGGTAATGAGATTTAGGGTTAGATATAATTTGGAGATTTTTCAGTGTTGATCGCGCGTTTCTTCCTTCCCAAACTGGAGCCACATGTGCGTGTGCTATTAAAAATAAAAAAAATTCCACTTCAGACAGGTAAGAGGACGAAAAAATAATTTTTGATAAGTTAAAGGACTATTTCTAAAAAAGTATAGTTAAGAGGACGAAAAAAAACATTTTTTTGTAAGTTAAAGGACTATTTCTAAAAAGGTATAGTTAAGAGGACGAAAAATACAATTGGTGAAAAATAAAGGACTAAAAAAATCATTTTCCCAAAACTTAATGTATGTTGGCAACTCATTTCACCACCGTAAAAACAAAATAAAATCAAAGTCGAGTAATTCCAAACACACATTATGACTTTGATTACCATTACTCACCTCCAAAAATCTCCAACCAAACAGCCTCTTATACTTTTTCACTTTTATCTTAATTTATGTGTCAAAAAACAACGAGCAGTTTATCCAAAACTAAGGAATCAACCATAGTTCAACTATATGAGAACTATGACTTTCATTCCATACCATTTCCATTCCTTACAATTATATCAAACGGCCCCTAAGTTATGTGATAGAAAAAATGAAAAAAAGTAATAGAAACAGTGTAAAAAACAATGAAAATAATAATAAAAAAGTGAATGGTAGTTTCCAGAAAAAGTAAAAAGCAAATGAGAAACGTATAGTAGGACAGACACAAATTGCAAAATGAGCGACATACAGTGGGAGGGAGGGAATATTAACTTATTTTATTAAAATATATTAATTTGATTGGTACGAATCAATGGTCATTTCTTTGACGAACTGGGAAAACAAATTTGTGTCCTTATGTCGTCGTTGTTTTTCTCTATTATGATGCAGTTTCTCCTAACATGGACACCAGTCACAAGGCAAAAATAAGAATTCCACGCCAAGCAACAACTATTAAGCGTCACGCCTAGTTTGGTGGACCAGTGCACATAAATTTTGCGTGTTTAATCATTAGCACAGATGCAATAAAATATGAAATAAAACATAGGTGTAGCATCCAATCAACAAGACCTATCATTTTCCTTAATCTTGTCTTTTTGTTCAAAAAGATGAACTAACCTAACCTAGGGACTTAATCATATGCTAGGCAAGACTAAGTTTATTAAAATGTGATCACAATAATTGAAAATGTGAAAAAGGAAAAGGCTAAAAAGCAAAGGCATTCTCACATATTCACAGTGTGGAGATGATGGCTCTTTTGTTCTTTTTAGCTGGCTGAAGATGCTATCGGACGCTTCTTCAGCCAAGTTTTCGTCTGACCAGTCCTTTAAAGAAATCGAAACTGCAGCGACATGGGATCAAAGGTGTCAGATAATCAATCCAAGGAGAGGACATAAAATAGGAAAATAGCTTCAATCAGAGTGTTTTTAGGCAAAATGTGAAAAGGATAAAACAAACTATGAAAGAATTTTGGGTAATGGTGGTTTACGCGCTTCTGTTAATTGGTTCTTTAAATTGCTCCGAGATGGCAATGTGGGATCTATGACTAACAATAGATGCAGCAATCACAAATATCTTATTTTTATTTAATATTAATGTACCTGTTTCCATCTGGATGAAGCTCGCACGTCTGACCATCTTCAGTTGCAGCCAATAAATATCCAGAAGGTGTTAAACCCTGAGAGCCGAAAGTATGTTTCTTTAAAACAAACACCAATATCTAAATGTAACACCATTTTTATGGAGACTTCAGTATTTTTGCAAGTGAACATAATCACATCAAGAAATTGCATGAGAACCTATGTGAAGAGGATTCTGAAGAACAAAAAAATATTAAAAAAGATGATAGAGAAAACCTCATAATACTCACCTGGATTGTGACAACATTTTCAGAAATTTGGTCCTCGTTCTCATTCTTTTCCTGAACAATAACCCGCTGTCCACTGCATGCAAGTGACATATCAGAAGCAAGAAGAGAAGCAGCAGTACGACAGATAGTTCCATTTGTTTGGGTGCTCATCTTTGAATCATTCGATTTCAGGAAAAAAAAAAAAGCATAATACTTCGTTTGATAACTATAAGAAATAAAAACGTGTGTCAAGATGGCAAATTTGAATATAATTCTTGTAAAGAATCAAAATTTGGTTGTTCATAGATACTTATATGCTATTAATCAATGTGAGTCATCTTATATGACATTTTTAGGGTTAATAAGTTTTTTTCAATCACATACTTAATCACAACTAATTAGTTAATCTTGTCACCTGTGCAGCCATGTCTTGTAGTACACCTCTTCCAGTTTCTGAAAGCCTGCATGATCAGAATAAAGTAACTATATTTATAGAATTAGCTATTGACAATACTCTAGTTTGACAGATAAACATTGCGAAGACTTCATAAGAAATCCATAGAAGAGTACATTATTGAATGTCTATAGGAATGACATATATATGTTACATGAAGTGATTATTTCATGTATCATTTGATGCAAACTTGTAAAATCCAATATCAAGGCATTTTTTCTTGTAGAGTTATTTATATTCATAACCATATTCCGAAGAACAATTAGAAGTGGAAACAATGACAACGTTTTAATTGTGAATGAGGAAAATTATAGTCTTATAAGCCTTAAACCAACACTTGTAAGAAGATGAAAGGCGACTACACCAGAGTCAAAAATGAGGAAAATGATCACCTTGATGAATGAAGATATCATAAAAGCTCTCGAATTTATTAAAGAAAGCTGCTAAGATATCTTCACGTTGTAATTGGTTGGCCGCCCATCCCAACTTCTGCAGAGCGGCATTCAAGCTTGTTGTTGGTTTTTCGTTGCTGATATTCAATCCAATTCCTAAGAAATAGGAAGAACACCTCAATGAAACTCTGGTAAATTTGAAGATTGTTTGATAACATACCAAGTTGTAACATAACCATACAACGTACATAACTCAGTTTCTACAGTGAGAAAGCAGTGTTGCTTTAACAACGCGGTGAACTCCTTTTTAGTTATCAGAGATATATGGAGGACTTGTTTGCTAACAATTTGGTATTTAAAAGGAAAGAGAATTTACCAGCACTGACATTAAACTTTTTAGACCTATATGTTGATGTGCACAGAACGCCCCCCACTTTAAGACCATCTAAATACAGATCATTTGGCCACTTTATTCTGACGTTAAGCAAAGGCATTCCCTGAAACAATATGATATTAAGATATGAACACTGCAATTAACTTTGAAGTATCAAAGTTAAGAAACTGAAATGAATAGATGTTTTCACAACGAAAGCAACTTGAGAGAAAAGACAATTGTTTGCACAAGTAGCTTAGTTTTTGCTGCTGCTTGTTTTGAGAAGTCAAAGAACAATCCACACAAATCCCTATCTCTCATTGACTCAGATAGAATGGCCCCTGGCCTACTCTGCCTCCCAGAAATTTAATCGATTTTTTCAGGACTAGTGGAGAATGTTAGACAAGTCTAAATGTTGTTTATTATCACTAACAATCAATGAAATGGAAGAATTTCACAAGTGTTCTACCATCTACTATAGCTGAAAAGATTTCACATAATAAACAGTCACTGATGAAGAAGTTATACTTCACACAATTCCATATTGTAGAAATTTTTTATAGCGATCTTTATTTTTCCCATGCTTCCAGCTACAGCCTATAGAAATATCATTTCCCTCTCAAAATGTAAGAGCATTTGAGAAAGATTTATCTTCTCACACTCAAATCTGATGGTCAACTTAATGCCCTAAAGTACAATATCAGTTTTGGTAAATTGTGACCCAATAATATAGATTATAGAAAATACAATGCAAATAAACGCTCA
>JAPKLY010000095.1:289779-340431 GCA_026898435.1 Prunella vulgaris
ACTCATCCGCTCATTCCGATATTCTAATTAACGAACAACTTCGGAACTCTAAATAGTACATACCACCCAGCTTGTTTAATAACCAATACATGACTTTCAAGGCGTTTAACCCTAAGCATGGGCTATCAAATTTCATAACAAATAAAAGCTGATCACACTACCATATTTTTGCACTCAGCCTGCACAAGGTGCTCTCAGTTATTACTCTACAAGCCTAACTCTAGGAAACAATGGACTGTTAAGTATTTTCATCATGAAAATGATTTTAAATCTTTATTCATTTGAAAATAGAAACAAGCAATAATCAGTACAAACACTTACATCTCTTTGACAAACATCATTAATTGCCTCAGTCATAGCCAGACTAACAACATACTGGACGAATGGCACGACTCGCCCATCCTCCATCTGCAACGTGAATGAAAACATAAGGCATCCCTTTGGCGATTCCCACACATTCTTCGACCGACCTTGAAACCCGAGCCAAATCAAATCAACAATGAAATATATATATATTTATGCAAGTTAAAATCCATGAGATGAATCTCCACATAAGTATTTGATTCACAATTTCCTTTAATCCATGAATGGATAGGAGTCTCATAAACCCATTGATCATAATATTACAACGAATTGAATCGTCTAACGTATGAGATTGTCTCTTACAAGTTTTTATCAAATTATGTGCATTATGAAGATAGAGCTACCTCTGCCTTTGAACTGCACATCAGCAACACATACAGAACCACAAGGCAACTCGCCGAAATTACTGCCAGATTTTTTAAAACCAAAACAACACAAATTAATGCAACTCTAATATGCACAATTAACATTTCTGCAATGTCATTCAAACAAACTCTGAATGCAGCCGAAAATAATGACAAGAATAGAAAAACATACTTAGTAACAACATCATGCGTGGAAGCTAATCTGGATGAGTAAACGAGCAGCCTTCCGAAACGAGAAGTTGAGAGAAAATTCATGTACGAATTTATTCGAAAAACGCTACCGTGTTTAGTGCTCTCTCGATTCTCAGTCTCCGAATGCAAAGAAACGGTTACCGGGGAACCATCGGGGAGTTTCAGACAGTTGGTCGTCTTCAAACGAAGGGCTATTTCATTTTCCTCCATTGATTTCCCGCGTAGGACGAGGGTTGTAGATGATTCCGGCTCCATTTCTGCATATGAAAAATAGCGAAACAAAATAGTTAGCTCGTCTAATCATATGTGCATAAAATTGCAGAAATAATACACCGATCAAAACGTTATTTACTTGCAGATAGACGGATATTCTTGGAGCTGAAGTTCAGCTTTTGATGAGAGAGAAATCGGAGGGGTCTTTTTGGAGAGAGAAAGCGAGGGGAGGCAGTTGCACAGAGCATGAGAGTGGAGTGAGGCGGAGAAAACAACAATTTCACAGCTTTGCTGGGAGTTTCTAAAAAGGACTTGAAGCAAATTTCAGATAATTTGGGGGACCAAAATGCTATATATACTAATTAAAGTCCCTTTTTTTCAGTGTTCTGTATTCCTGACTGAGTTTCTCTCGACAATACAACAGAGTAGCAAATTCAAGGTCCGCGTTAATGGAGGAATTGCAGAAGGCATTGAAAGAGAAAGGTTTAATAACTTCGTCTCTCCCAGAAAAGGGTCGCTGCCTTTTCACCACTCGCGATTTTTCTCCAGGTTTTTTCAAGAAAACCCGCCATTCTTTTCGAAGATTTATTTGATTCTTGATTTCGATTGTCATATGTTGCAGGGGAAGTGATTATAAGTGAAAATCCATACGTTTGTGTTCCGAATAAGAACAAAGAATCGCCTCAATCCAAGTGCGAGTGGTGTTTTTCATCAACCAGTCTCAAGAAATGCTCGGCTTGTCATGTTGTTTGGTATTGTAGCAGCAAATGTCAGGTACAAGGGAATAATTGAAGTAGGTTTGATTTCTGGGAAATGACATCCTATCGAATTTAGAAGGGAATACAATTCCATAATCTTCAATTGAATTTTAGACTGGAATTATGATTTCTTGGAGTTCTTGTGTTAACATTTTAACCTGGGATTATGTTTTCTTAAAGTTCTTGTTTTGTGTGTGTCGAGTTGCAATGTTTTTTTATCCGTTTCTTGAATCAAATTGTAGCCTGGAATTATGATTTGTTGTTTTTGTTTTGCATATTTTGAGTTGCAATATTTGTGATCCGTTTCAGAGGTCAGATTGGAAGTTGCATTCTGTGGAATGCCACACACTTTCAAAAGTTGGCAAGGAAAGAGTGAAATTTCTCACACCATCCATTCGTTTGATGGTGAAACTTTATATGCGACGAAAGCTAGAGAACGAGAAGGTGATTTGGTGCTACAGAGATACTTATGTTCTATAGTATTAATGCATTAGTGCTCCATTATGCAGTTTTTACATTCGTTTGAGTCCCACAAATTTTATGATTGGTGAACTTTATATCAATGACCATAATGTATTTATTGCTGCTAGATTCTCCCAACTTCTGCCACCGAGAATTACAAGCACGTGGAAGCCTTGGTTTCTCGTATCCATATCTACTGTTTAGTCTAGACATCATGCTCTCTAGGCAATATTGTTCTTCATATTAACAAAACTAAAATAGACATGTCTGATGTGGATGAGGAGCAGCTGCTGTTGTACGCCCAGATGGCCAATCTTGTCAATTTGATACTCCAGTGGCCCGATTCACAGATCAATATCAAAGAGATTGCTGAAAATTTTTCTAAGGTATCCACAGCTTGCCTATAATTGCAATATATAATGAGTGTTGCTTGCTTCTATGATGTCCATTTTTATTTACTTAGCTTAAATGTGAATGAAATGCGTCCGACATTGGTCGTATGGAGCTATAGCCTACAAGTGTGAAGCATTAGGAAGCAATTTATACTACTTTATAAAACACAAGAAGTTAATAATTCCTCTATAATTGAAGAAAGTGATAAATATATTGAATCTAATGGCAGCCATTTGGAGCTATCTATGGCTCTATGCAGATATAAATTAATTAGTCCAGGTTGATTTATGATTTCACCTATTATATTTCAACCACAGCTAGCGTGCAATGCACATACTATTTGTGACAGCGAACTGAGGCCCCTTGGAACAGGATTGTATCCCGTTATCTCTATCATAAATCACAGGTAGAATTTGTAACTATCTGTTATATCTATCCATGTTTGTACTTCTAACTACCTTTGGTATTATAGCTGTTTGCCCAATTCTGTTCTAGTATTTGAGGGACGACAGGCAGTAGTACGAGCAATGGAGAATATACAAGAGGGTACCGAGGTACATCACCTTTGACATCATGTTGTTTGATGTTATTGACAAAGTGCTCCACAGAGTACTTTTTTTTTTTTTATCATCAATGATTCTTCTGAATTCATGGGATCTCTAACAGCCATCGTCACTGGCTTCTGAAGGTGTTAATTAGTTATGTAGATATAGCTGGAAGCACTTTAACTCGCAAGAAAGCTCTAAAAGAACAGTACTTTTTCTCGTGCGCTTGTTCTCGCTGCGTAAAATTGGTACTTTTGATAACTTTCCTTGCTTTTGGCATTATTTTCTTAATAGCAAAACTTCTATGCGCCAGTTGCGCTATGCAATTTTGACTAAAGTTTGACTCACTCACAAAAATAAAATAATGAAAAGCATTGTTTCATTTGAAGAGAAATATTATTTCATTTAAAAGAAAGTATGAAATTGAAGGCTGAACAAAATTAGTATTTATTTCAATATACAATTGATGTTTTTCTTCATATGAACTGATACTTTTCTCTCACACGAGTTTTAATACTTTTTTACAGTTCTTTTCAATAATTAGTGATTTTTTTAAAGAAAACAACTTAGTTGAACAAAATTGGGTCAATTGTACAATGCAACTGGTGCGCTAAAATGATACTCTCAATGTATTTGGGTCTTCTGAACTAAATTAGTTCCATGTTTAAGGGACAATTCAATGATATTAAAGAAAGTGCGACTCTTGAAGGTTATAGGTGCAAGGATAGCAAGTGTGATGGATTTCTTCTTCGTGATGATGGTGCACTCTTGTTTCTTCATAATATTTACCTTTACATACCTTTTAATTTGTTTGTAGCTCTGAAGTTATTTCACTTGCTCTCTCTTATTTGGTTGCAGATAATAAAGGTTTCATATGCCAACTATGTGGACTTCTTAGGGACAAAGAAGAAATAGCTAAAATTACTAAAGAAGTGAAATCCATCTCGGAGAAAGCTTCCATGTCACTTTCCCCTGGTCGTATCCTCAAACCTGTTGATTTAGATAAATTCGAGTAATTGATAATTATGCTGATTTTGGGAAGATTACTTGTCTCTGGAAAAAGTTAATACAAAGTGAGTCCTTAGAAGTGTTCAGAAAATACGGAAGCTATTGTGGCTAACAAGATGATTGAGGAATTTCAACTGAAGTTGTACCACCCATGTTCAATAAATCTAATGCGGACTAGAGAGACTCTTCTAAAGGTATGTTTTGTGTTTGAGATTACCTTTTAGACTTATGGGTTTTCTCTCAGCACCCGCTAAATATTATTTTTTAAGAGAATAGATTCTTTTATTTCTGAAGTCATTGGGGGACAACGTCTGCCTTGTTAGTCTTATTGCCACTTGTGATATCAAATGTTGAAGTTCTTGATTTAAAGAATTAGTAAACTGTGCTGTGTCACTCGCTCGTTTCTTCTCCTAAAAAATATGCCGGAGACACTTGTTTACTCTTTCTTCGTCTTTTTTGTTCAGATACTTAGTTATGTAGGACTTGACATTTAGCATTCTTGATTCCATTGCCCATACTTTAACCAATACTTTTAATTAAAACAAACTAATTTTGATAAACTAATGCAATTTAATGAAACAACTAATATTGTTTAAAAATACACACAAAATGCAAACTAGTTCACGGTAAAAACTGATGTAAGAAGACTTCGTATTTCTATAGGTATCGATGGAGCTGCAGGATTGGAAAGAAGCACTTTCATATTGCAGATTGACTATTCCTGCATACGAGGGTATGTATTTCTTTTCCTCATGCATCCAGATGACGGTTTATGCATAATATAATTAGTTATTATTTGTAGTGTCAATGTAGCTATAAAATGATAGTTGAAATATGTAATGTGGGTGCAATCGATGGATAATAGGGCTATTCATTTTCTGTTGTTTGCATTTTTTATGTACACAGATATATATACTTATATATGATCTTTTTAGGGTACTCTTGAGCATAAATATTCAGTATAATATGCAAAGTGCATGAGTTATTACTTTGGTAGCAACGACTCCTTTCTATTTTCGGGTTTTTAATCAATCGTGGTTTGATGCAGGAGCATATCCAACATCCCATCCTTTGGTCGGACTGCAATATTATATGTGCGGAAAATTTGAATGGTATGACTTTAGTTTTATTAAGGCTTATCGAACTTAGCCTCATAGTCTTTTTTTTTTTTTTTAATTGAATTAAAAACGTCCTAAACAATTATATAAGAAATTGAGGGCCTGTTTGAAACACTAAAAACAGCTTGTAGAACTACTTATTTTCAAAGCTATCTCTCACGACTTTTGAAAATAAATGATTTTAGAAGCTGTTTCGTAGAGTTCCAAACAGGCACTGAGTACACTCAAGTCAAGCTCAAGTTTATTGAGCAAGCAACTAAAATAACTGAACTCAGGCCTCGACTTCCCTAGTCGAGCTTGAACTCTAGCTTGACAATTTTTTACTTGACTTGGACCAAATATCATCCATTCACAAAATCAATTTTCCACAAATGAACCTCAAAACTCATGCTATGCTCCAACTGAACCTTCTCAATATGTTGCTGCTAAAGTCTGGCTCAGGAAAAGGTTAATTCGAAATACCTGAAGTTGCTAATGTTCGTCTGTCAAATGCATTAGAATCATTCTTATCCGACAACCAGTTTTCCATTTGTGTCTAGTCAATATATGTTTCATTCTTCCGTCTAACCAACTTTAGCAGAGTAGACATATTTGAATTTGACGGAGTTTTGTGTGAGACAGTCTCACACACGAGATTAAACTTCACTTTGATATTTTGATGATTTGATCATAGTTATTTAATATTTTGATGATTTGATCATAGTTATTTAAAACATGGTTCAGTTGGGGCTTCATAAACTCACGGTCATATAATTTAGTAAATGTGAACCGTCTTTATGCAAGTTTTCGTCCTTGAATTTACAGGCTGTTAGGAGAGACAGAAGCAGCAGTTAGATCACTAACAAAAGCCTGGGACGTACTACGAGTCACTCACGGAACGAAGACACCCTTCATGATGGAACTTGCAAATAAGTTGGACGAAGCTCGTACGGAAGCTTCGTATATGCTCCGCTCTTTGAACGAAAGTCGAAATGGATCTTGATACCTAAGTCGATTACGCTATCGCCCTCGCGGTTCTGTGCTAGTGTGGAGAAACAGAGAACAAGTGTTTGTCATGAAGATTTGAACACCTGGTGGTTTTCTTAGTATTGTGTTGGACTTGTCGATTCATCTATTATCATTACTAAGGTTACCTCGAGGGACCTTATTGTCTTTTTCTTGCAACATCTTGAGTTATAAAATCGGTTAATTTAGTTATTAGGTTGTAGTACTATAGATGTATCATTTTTATGTATGCCATTTATGTAGTTATACCAGATACAAAAGTATATATGAATTAGTAATACTAATTAGTGTCTGTTATAATTTATTATATATAAATAAGATGATAAATATGGATTAAATTAAAGGTTAATTACTAATTTTATATTAGTCCCAGGTTTATTTAAATTTTTTCTATTTAAAAAAAAATTGATTTTGTTAAATTTTTATAATAATTTTCAAAGTATATTTAGTTTTTTAAGCTTTTCTTAAACTAAATTTCAGTAAAAAAATATTATATCAGAGAGTATATTTTTATTTTTCTTGGAGAGAGAATAAAGGGAGGTGGGATAGTGTTATTCTCTTTTATAACTTTTAAATTTGACAAAAACTTATATACAAATTTTTACGGATCTAAGATCCGTAGAAATATCCATTTTTAAAAATTCGCGGGTCTAAATCAGGTCGGGTCGAATTTGAGTATTTTTTTTCCAAAATTCGCGCAACTTGTAATTTCAGTTTTTTTCGCTCTCAGGTATGTTACAGTTTGGGCAAATGCATGTTTACTTTAAGGCAAAATGTGCAAGATTAAATGTTGTTTTCTACACATATTCATTTATTTTTGTAGAAGTAAATATTTTTCATGCAATGTAACACATGTATATGTTACATTGTATGTGTAACACATATTTATTCTTAATAAAAGTACATTTTATCCTATAGTAACATATATATGCTCATATAATAACACAAATTGAGGAACAAATATGTGTTACAATTAGAGTAAATATGTATTACTGCAAATTTATGTTACAATTTGAGTAAATTTGTGTTACTGCAAATAGGGGTGGGAATAGGCCAGACTACCCGACAGGGGCCTACGGCCCGGCCTACTAAAAGCTTTGTTAGGCTCGGCCTATTTAATAAATAGGTCAGATTCAGGCCTTTTCAAAAGCCTATTTAGTTAAATAGGCCAGACCCGAGCTTTTTTAAAGGCCTTTTAAGTCCAACAGGCCGGCCTATTTAATATTATATATATAATATATAAATATATATTTAAGATATTAATTTATAAGATATAATTTATCATTTTTATTATTAATTATATATAGATGCTCTAATGTAACATGGTCAATGGCCACAGAAGGTGGTAAGTTGAAGAAAATATGAACAAATATTTTTTTTTTTTGTGATTTTTTTTTTCTTTATAAGTAGTTGAAGAAAATTGGAAGGAACATTTATTATTTATGTATTGATTTTTTGAACTATTTTATGGTTTTGTTATTGTTTTTTTAGTGAGTTGATGTAAGCATTAACAATGTTATTTGTGATTTGGTAAAATGTTTAATACTATTATTGGTGTTATTGAGACATTTGTTAATTTTATAAATATAGTTTTGAAATTTTCATAATTAATAAAAGGTTATGAATTTTTTTTATTAGGTAGGCTTTAAAAGGCTTTCAGGCCTGACCTATTTGCTAAAAAGGCCCAGACCGAGCCTACTAAAAAGCCTTTCATAGATAACAGGTCAGGCTCAGACCAATTAATAGTGAACCAGGCCCAGACTTTTTTGTGAGAGGCCTAGTCTGGCCTGACCTATTCCCTCCTCTAACTGCAAATGTATGTTACATCTAGAGTAAATATGTGTTACAATTACAGTAAATGTGTGTTGCTGCAAATGTATGTTACTATTAGAGTAAATGTGTGTTACTGCAAGATCAAATGTGTGTTACTGTATACACAAACATTTATTTATCCTTATAAAAATATATATTATATTTTATATAACATATATAAGGTATTAAATGATGTATTAAGTACATGAATAACATATTATTAACATAAATCAACAAACCTTTCAAAATAAATAAAAAACATAAATGAACAAAGAGAATAAAAAATAAATTAAGTAACACATATTTATACTTGCAGAAATACATATTTTCTTTATAGTTACTTGAAAAGTAAAAAAAATTAATTTTTTAAGAATTAGTAACACAGATTTTGCCTAATTGTAACACGCATTTGCCCAAATTGTAACATACCTGGGAGCGAAAAAACCTGGAATTACAAGTTGCGCGAATTTTAGAAAAAAATGTCCAAATCTGACCCGACCCGGTTTAGATCCGCGATTTTTTCAAAAATAAATATTTCTACGGTAGAAATTTCTACACAAGTGTTGCTCTTTAAATTTTATTAAAATATACTTTCTCCGTTCACAATAAATAGTCTTGTTATTTTGCATGTAGTTTAAAAAATATATAAATATATTTTTCATATATAATTTTTAAACCACTTACAAAATAACAAGATCATTTATTGTGGACGGACATGTTACTATTTAGTAAATGAGTTTATTTAGAAAATTTTGGATATAGAACTATAAAGTATAAATAAAAAAACCTAATTATAATTAGGTACACACCACTGGCCACTGCCATCATCCTCTTGGCGGAGGAGGGGCGTTCGCAGTCATGCTTCAGACTTCTCCTTGTCTGTTTCCTCCCATTTGTGGTTATCCCTTTCATCAATCGAGGATCTGCAGAAGTGAATTGAGGATCTGCAAAATCATCGATAGATCGAAAATAAGCATTTTGGCACTGCTGAGCCCGCTGGAAACTTGAAGAACCCGATCGTATCCCATGCCCGAACACGGGTACTCTCTCATTCTAGGCGAGTCCGACCAACATAGCTGAGTAAGATGTTACTATTGAATTTGTTTGAATGAGTGTGGAAATTGGAAATTGGATCATATGATGCGATCATTAATTAAAGAGAATGAAAGAGGGTTGTTGAGATTCATACTTGCAAGAAGAGACCACAACGTGAGTTTTCATGGTTATGGTAGAAAAAATGGTAATGACAAAGGAATTTCTTCGATTGGAGCAACGCTAGAAAACCTATGCTCGAGAGGATCATCTCGATGGAGTTTGCTGGGAAAGTTCGAAAGAGCTTTGAAGGAACACAGAGTGGACGAGGCATGGGAAAGTTACAAGCATTTCAAGAGCCTTTACGGTTTCCCCGACCAGCTTCTGGTGTCTAATCTGATAACCGAGTCATCGTATTCTTCTAGCACCAAATCTCTTCGTATGGCTTCTGACTTACTTCTTACGATTTCAAAAGAGAAGCCCATTTTACTTAGGCTTGATATGATGATAAAGCTCGTCCTGTCATTGGCCAGGGCTCAAATTCCTCTCCAGACATCATGTGTTCTTCGACTGATGTTGGAGAAGAAGAGTCTGCCTCCATTGGATGTCTTGAGAATGGTTTTCCTACATTTGGTTAAGACAGAAATCGGGATGTGTTTAGCATCAAATGTATTGGAAGAAATTTGTGATTGTTTTCAAAAGTCAGCTCACACGGAGTTGACAAGGCCCGACGTGATGATATTCAACCTCGTTCTTGATGCCTGTGTGAGGTTTGGAGCTCCATTGAAAGGTCAGCAGATTATGGAGCTGATGCCGGTATTAGGAGTTGTAGCAGATGCACACACTGCTGTGATCGTTGCTCGTTTGCATGAAATGAATGGTATGAGAGATGAGTTGAAGAAATTCAAGGAGTGTCTTGATATGGTTCCCATTACTTTTGCTCATCATTATCAGCAGTTTTATGATTGTTTACTGAGCTTGTATTTTAAGTTCGATGATATAGATGGTGCATCTTCGCTCTTACTAGACTTGTGTGGATCAAATAACTCACAAGTTGGTCAGAGGGAGATCCCGAAATCCTGCTTTGTTTCGCTTGGGTCAGACAATATGAAGACGGGGTTGAAACTGCAGTTTCAGCCTCAGCAATTACAGAAGGATGTTGTCTTTAAAGTGAACATCAAGCAGGATCTTGTTTTGTATAAGAATGGAAAATTTGTTCTGAGCAACAAAGGGTTAGCTAAGCTTGTAGTAGGATACAAGAAATCTGAGAGAATCAACGAGCTTTCTAAGCTTCTCGTTAGCATTGAGAATATGGTGAGTTCATCAGAAGATCGCAGTCCTTGTTCTGATGTAATTGATGCTTGTATCCAATTGGGATGGCTGGTGACAGCTCATGATATTTTAGAGGACTTGGAATCTGAAAAATATGTCATCAGAGAGAGCTCGTATACGAGCCTTTTGAAAGCTTACGACGATGAGAAGATGGAGAAGGAAGCAGAAGGACTCTCAAGACAAATGAAGAAAGTCGGGCTTGTTATGAATGTTACTGATTTTGGAGATGGGAAGAATTTGGATATGAAAGGAACATCAGATTTAGCCAATTCAATCATCCAGAACATGAGAGACGATGTTAAAGAAGTCCCATTTTTAGTTCATGAGTACAATTCGTCGATATACTTCTTCACAAAGGCCAGAATGATGGAAGATGCAAGACTAACGTACAGGAAAATGCAGAAGACGAAGAAACAACCTAATGCCTCGACGTTTTTCCATCTGATTCGTGGATATTCTTCCCTGGGAATGTACCGGGAGATCACTGTCTTATGGGGTGACATGAAGAGGATCATGGAGCATCAGAATACGGTATACTACAGAGAGTTATACGAGTTGTTAGTAGTAAATTTCATTCGGGGAGGGTATTTTGAGAGAGTTATGGAGGTCATTGGTTTTATGATGAAGAATGGCATGTTTTTGGATAAGTTGTGTTATAAAACAGAGTTCTTGAAGATTCACAGGGATCTTTACAGGAATTTAACAGTAGATGATGCTAAAGACGAAGCTCAGACCAAGAGGCTCGAGCATGTTAAGGCATTCAGGAAGCTTGTCAGTATAAGTTAAACGTGCTAAAATTGTGTTAATTTTGTTTACATTTGCATGAGATGAAACTTCACTTTGATATTTTGATGATTTTGATCATAGTTACTAAGGTTACCTCGAGGGACCTCATTGTCATTCTCTTGCAATATTTTTGACTTCTAATATTACTAGTGAGATATACTTCTATAATTTTATTCATTTAAATTGATTAATATATTTTTTTAAAAAATTATTTTATTTATTTGAATACTTACAAATCAATTTCACTTAAAAAAAATGTCGACAAATCAAACTAAAAAATAAAATTGAGGTAGGGAAGAGTAATTACTTCTAACAAAGTTGTGCCATAAAGTAGTATTAAATTTTCAAAAAATGAAAAGACCAACACAATAGTCATATTAAAATTTTCTTCATAGAAAGTTAGACAAATTATTAATTATTATTCACAATATTTAGATATTAATCTGCAATTTCGCATATGTAATTATAAAAATAGCTACTTGTCTTTATTGCTAAAATTATACATTCATGTATGCATATGTTACACAATGGTTTTAATTTCTCACATGTTATGATCTTCAAAATCTGCAACGACAAAGCAAAGGGAACCAAAAAATGCCTAACAACAAACCAACCCCCAAACTACAATAAGATCATAACCAGAAATGCACAACAATGAGGCAATGAAAACTTTGATTTCAATCTAATTTTCAAACCTCTTCATAAGCTCTACAACTGTTCTTGGAGCTGAAAGCAAACGTTGGAAATTTTAAGAAGTAACTTGCGTACTTGATCTCTTGATATAGACTCCTCCTCAGCTTCTTGTCGGATTGCTGATCTTGGATTTGTTAACATACTTTGTAGCTGAGAGCATAGTACCATTGTCTTGGGATCACTTGCACTTAACTCGGCCATTAGTTGAAACAAGGTACAAGTTTGGTCGGGGATCTTAGGTGGAAGTGGAGGAACGAGAAAAGGGTGTTGGAGTAGTTGAGGTATCCTCCATCGATCATTCCTTTCCCAGGCAAGACATTTCTTCATAAGATCGAGCAGCCAGGGGTTGTCGAGGGGTTCATATATGATCTCATGGTTTGGATCAGTGATGACTTTGAATTTTGCCCAGAAGGTCTTGTATTCTGAAAAAGGTGTTCGCCCGTAAACCATTTGGTAGAGGATGCAGCCCAGAGACCATATGTCTGAAGGACGCCCACATTTAATTGTGTTTCCATTAGCATCTGTCTCATTGCACATAAATGCTTCAGGAGACATGTAACTTAGAGTTCCAACCTGCAAATATTTTGTGAGCCAAGTTATATGTTACACAGTTTCACTGTTCAACTAGTTTACAACCATCGTTTTATACTAAAACAACTGATATTCTCTTCATTCTGAAATAAACTTAACACTTTTATTTTTTATCTGTCCAACGATAAACTTCACACCCTTAAAAAAAGAAAAACTCTTCATAAACTCCACCTACATAATATCATCAATTTTAAACAAAATGTCATTATTTTGGGACCTATGCACGCATAATACAACTCGTTTTTTTTTACTTTATGCATAAAGATTTACAAAATTCCCCTTCAAGCTCCCCTCATTCCTTCACTTTCTTAAAAAGTGTTTCCTCCCTCATGTGAAAGACTATTCCTGAACGGAGAGATTATTTTTTATTAAAATAACTAAAAATATTAAACTAATACATTTTATTGATGCTGATATTGCTTAAAGATGCACAATATACAAACAATTTCAGTAAAACTGATTCACATAAGATTTTGTTTGTTATTTTATTTATACAAGAGAAGAGGCCAAATCATGTATTTTGTGGATTTACTGGCTTTTAGCAAGATTAAAAGTGATAGGAATTAACTAGCATAATTGAGTGACAAATAGCAAAATTTAAGAACAGCGATGGAATACCAAACCTGAGAGTCACGTTGAATGTTTGTTGTGTCGCTCATTATAGCCTTCGCGATTCCAAAATCAATTAGCTTCAGTGAACCTCTCACTAGAAGAAAATTAGCTGGTTTCAGGTCGGAATGTACAATGCGTTCCTCATGAATGGTGTTTACCGCTTGAAGTATTTGCTGCAACATGTTTGTACAGTGAGATGTTAGAGATGGCATTAACATGATATCCTATCCTTTTGGCATTTAAGAAAATGATATGTTTAGGACCTGCCAATAAAACCGGAGCCAGTTTTCATCTATGGTTGTATTAGAAGCGTCTAGTTCCTTCCATTTCTGAGCGAGCATGTGTGCCATGTCAATCTCTCCATATTCTAGTACCACATATACATATCCATCATCCTTCACCCGACCGTCCTTATTGCTCATCGAACCACCCATAACTTCCTCAAGCAAAGTCTTATCTGTCACCTAAGAAGTAAACTAAAATTAGTAGGAAACAAAATGACCATAACAAAATGAATAGATTCTGTTGCAAATGCTCTGAAGGTATGAATAGTGTATAAAAAGATTATGTTTGGGTAAGCTCATGCTAAAAGTATCAAATGCTGTTGAAGAGAGTAATTTTTTCCATGGTTTCTTGTCATGTCCCATTATAGTCCATTGCATACATATAATTATCCTTTTTATTCTGTTAATATTCATGTGAGGACACCTTAATTCTGTGAGATGTTAGCATGTTAAAGAAAGCACAAAACTACACACGATCAAACAAGTTTGGCTGTTTGGGAAACTAAAGCATAAAGATTATGTGCTTGCTGTAGCTAATATGGGTCAAAACCTAGCAGCATTTTTACCACAGTCTGTGTCAACTGACAAGTCATTAAAGCAATAAATAGAACCAGCAAGACATGCATGGTAACAACTTACAAGAAGAGACTATGTTCATTATATTAAATTTTACATAAAGTTATAAACTTATATATACCAGCACAAATAAGAACTAAATAACGAAAGGTTCATATGCTTCAAATAATTATGGAAAAATAAATCCAGATGTGTCAACTAGCAAAGAAGCAAACTCCACCATCACAACTTTCCAAATATTTCTAATTCATGGCATTTTAATTTATGAATTACATTACAGCAGCATTACACACGTGGGACGTAAATTCACAGCTTGGATCTGGTAGAGCATGTACCTCATAATCAATGAGCTGAATAATGTTGTTCTTCCCTCTCAGTCTGTTTAAGTATATTATTTCCTGGCAGAATCCATATGCTGTGGCATAGTCGCGACCTTTAAGTCTTATCTTCTTTAAGGCATAAATTTTACAGTCTGATGATATGACTTTGTGGACCTCGCTACTTCCACCGCTACCTATCTTGCCCAGTTTTTGATAGAGCTTTCCATTAACTTTGAAAAACAAGTCAGGATCATAACCTTTTCTACGAGATGATGAAGTTGGTTTACCGGTAGCACCTCTTTCTGGTTTCTCAGTCTTGGAATTATCCAACTTTGTTTCTGATGGAGATACCTTCATTGAGTGTTGAGAATTTTTGTCAGCAACATTTCCTCTGGCTGATTTGTCGTCCTCATGAGAAGGGCCTTTAGCAGTATCACGATCCTGTGGCAAACTAGCGTCCAACTCCTTGTACGGACCTAAAGATTTATTGACTTTCATTTCTACTGCAGCAGTAGAGCTGACGGCCTCTGAAGTCAAAACTGGTTGATGAGATAAATCTCCTCCAGCATACTTGGATAAAGAATTTGATGGGTGCACAACATCCAGTTTCCCTTCAGCTTCTTTAGCAGATCCTGCACCCAGGTGGGCACCACCTACTTGAGTTTTTGAGCAATAGTTTGAGTTTATTAATGTTGAAGTAACACATGAAGATCCAACCGTTGAAGATTGTGTCATGGCATTACTTAGATCATTCTGTAAAAAATTCCCAAGCTGGTGTTGCTGATCCTGAACACCAATTCCCCTTCTAGGCAACTGAGAAGATATCCTGCCCTCGTACCTAAGACTATTGTCCATTTCCATGCTTTGAAAATTATGATGCTGCAACTCCTGATTGACAGCAGCTGAATTGTCTACTTGATTTCCCACATCCCATTCCATTTCTGTCAATGCAAGTGAATCCATATGAGACAATAAATCATCTGTGCTAGTGGCCATTCGCTCATCGGCCCCTGCATAGACAATATGCAGTATCTGCTATAAATCGCAAACTGCTAATAAACCCAAGTTCCTACCACACTACTTCACAGTTGACATTCAAATAGTAAAATATTATCAACATATTAACTGGTTTTGTGCAAAAATATGAAAAATGATTCCAAGGGATCATCAGAGACACAGATATTAATTACCACGGTATCTGGAAATGTTATCACTGGAAAAATGAACCTTCCTTTGCACTTCGGATGGAGCATTCCCAGGTTCCGCACATGATGAAGCAACTGCATTATTTGTGATTGCTGATGCAGCAACTGTATCATTGACCTTAGGCTTAGTATAAAGTCCAGGTTGATCTCTCTGAGCGTTAAACGTCTTGATATTTTCATTGTGTTCATTTACGACAGTAACCCCTTCTGAAGGTGGAGTAACAGGCGCATCTTCTTGATTGTCTCCACAGATAGAGACCGTGGTCTTTGACTGTGGTATGAAACGACTCAACCTGTGACCCTGGAGATTATCATCTCTGCGTTTTTCGGCATCGGCTGTGGAATGAGGTTCTACATTCGATTCTTTTGAAGTTCCCCGTTGAGGAACTGCAAATCTTTTTGGAACAATGCTGTTTGACTGCATCATACCTACTTTACATCAAACCGGGAGAAACAATACAAATGATGAGGAAAACGGAATTGATAGTAAAGCCAATTCAATTCAAATTACAACTACGACAGCAAAAAAGAGTGAGCCCGCAACTCAGTGATATAGTACAAACTTGCAATAATAAAGAACATGATTAAAGATTGATAGAACCTCCTGCCTACGGAAACACCTCAAGACTTACTGCCTGGCACAAAGTCGGGACCATGATCATAAATTTTTTTAGAAAAACCAAACTAATCCAATTCAATGTTTTAGTTTTCGGACCATGGTATCATGGTTAAGGCACAAGGTAGACCCATAACAGATCCGAACTCCCACTCAGGGGAGCCACTTGTAAAACTATAGCAAAATAGTGAAAATTCAGATAACGCAGAATCCCAACTACATGCACTTCAGAATTCTGCTAAAACTGACCTAATGAGATTACTAAAACTCTCCAACTCAAAAAATAGAGAACAATTATAGCTTATTCTTCCAAAATCTACTGAAAATGAACTCTAAACGATAATCTTCCACAGCATGATTTGATTTCATAATAACAAAACGGGGTACAGCATATAGTACCCTAATGTGTAAAACAAGCTGCTTTAGGTAAATACACAAATGTACATAATACCATGCGTACGGTGTCGTTTGAAAGTGGCTTGCAGGTTCCGGACAAACGCCGGAGTGGAAGCAGTTGAAGACGATATCGTCGATGTGCAGGTGCTGTTAACGGTGTCTGGATTGATGCTGATCGGACGACTCTGACTGGGTTTGAAGAATTTCTCTTCCGCAGGTGGGGGCGGAAGGTCAGGCTCCCCTTCCATCGATTAAATACTCGAGCATTTCTGATTCTCAACAATAATTGCAGGATTACAGAGATGCATCCATTGAAGAAGTGTGCGGCTGTGTGTGTGCAAGTGCGTGAGAGAGAGGGAGCGATGAATTTGAAATGGCAGAATGGCGCTCTGCATCTCATCAATGGTTTATTCTTTTTATTTTTATTATATTGGGCTCATTATTTGTTCAAGGCCCAAATTCATTATCGGCCCAACTGAGCCCAGCCCACTTTTATTTATTAGGTAATAACTAATAACCAAAGCATATATCCGGTAAACCCGTCTCCAAATTTAATTAATTAATAATTTCTGAACTAGGGCAAAACATTCTCGTCGCCAGGTCGTTTGTCGCCGGCGGCCCCTCGTAGCTTCGCCGGTCTCACCGTTTTCTTATCCTGTGCCTTCTCGTCTCTAGTAACACAAGGTAAGTGTTAATTTGCTGATTAAAATCCTGTCATGTGTATGCAAAGAGAGTAATTATGTTTGTTTTTCTAATTTCTGACTCACTACTGAGTTCCAAATTTGGGATTCATCTTGTAAACTTAGTGAAACCTAAAGGAGGTCGCTGATGTAGTTTTATTCATTTGGGGGATTTTTGTCTGTTAAGTTTATTTACTACACTGATTACTACACTTTGTTTTCTATGCTGATGTAGTTGTATTCATTTGGAGGATTTTTGTTTGTTTTTATTGCTCGATTAACCCATTGGAAGAGTATAAATGTATAGAGCATCCTTATTTTGTTTTTTCCATAACAAAGGGGAAGGATATGAATCGCTTGACATCCTAAATATTTACTTTACTCAAAAGAAAAGAGGGACTGACAGCCCATTTAATTTAATGTTTTAATCTTTTTTGCTTTCTATTTGGGTTTATTGCTGTAGCTATATTGTTTCTTGTTTTTGTTTCATTGAAGTAGTTATTTGTGTACCAAGTAATTATGTGTTTTTTATACTGTGTTTTTGCAATAACCTGGAGGAAATTAAGTATTTTTTATGCTATGTTTTTGCGATAATCTGGACGAACTAAGTACATCTAATGTTATATTTTGGCCTTTGGGGTTTATGTATAGTTAAAAGGCAAATACTTTAATTGCTTTTTGACAAAGCTGGAGTCTTTTATTGCGAACAGTTTTTACATTGTGTTCCGTTGGCCAATGTATTGATAATGTTATATTACACACATTATGTGTTTCAGTAGAATTAGATTAGAAATAGCATAGAAGTATATGTTTCTGAAGTTGTATTAAATCATCCTAACTTTCGGTGATTAGTCAGTAATTACTATCTATAATCTGTAATTATAGAGTTCTTCATTTACTAGAAGTCTAAAATGAAGAGTTCAAACTTTGACATCAGGTACATATTGAGTGGCTGAAATCCGAAAAGGCGAGTGCGGACCAAAAAAATGAGGCTTCTAACTCATAATATGTTATCATCAAACATTAAAGGTGTGACCAATGGTTTCCCGTTACTGATTGAGGTGGAGAAAGTAATCGAGAAGAAAGTAGAATTGAACGCAGACTTCCTTAAAAACATGTTTGTCAAGGTTGAATGGAATGCCCTTGTGGATGCCTCCAAAACTCTTGGCTACTCAGAGCTACCCGACAATGCAGAATCCTCCATGCTCGACTCTGATGAATTCCTCCAAAAGTTCCACCATGCCCTCCTCGAGCTTCATCTTGAGGAGGGTGCATTAGTTTGTCCTGAGACTGGACGTAAGTTTCCTGTCAGCAAGGGTATCCCTAATATGCTTCTTCATGAAGATGAGGTCTGATCGTCTATGCCATTCTAGTCTTCGTGTTTTGATAAGAATTATAACTGTCACGTTAGGGTCTTAAAGGAATTCTTGTTAAGGATTATAATATGAATGGTTTGTTCTCGTTAAGAAATTAGGCGGGGGTATTCGTCATTGGCTTTCGTTTTTGTGCCTGGCTATGCGTTTCTGCTGTATTTAATGTGCTCCATGAGTGAGTTGCTGTAGTTTGGAATGTTTCTACATGTATTATGTCTACAAAAAGAACCAAATCATTTGGAGTTCTTGTGATTTCATTTGTTCAGATTTTTTTAATCACTTTAGTAGGGTTGAACTTTCGGTAAATCTCATACCTATATTTTTCAGTTTGATTTTGGTAAATAATTGGAAAACCAAAATTATTTATGTTAATTTTATTCAATTTTTTATTTTTGGCAATTTTACCATTAAAATTGTAAATTGTAAATGAAAATCAGTGGTTTTATATTCTAGTTTGGTTTATTTTGATTTTTCAAATTTTACTGAATAATATTCACCTCTATCTCTATTCTCACATAATATTGCTCTAATTACATTTCGGGTCGGGTCAACCATATTATGATCCTATAAGGTCAAGGATTAGGTACTAAATGCATCTTTGCCAAAATGTTGGCGAGAGGAACATACATACAGAGCTATTAAAAACGAGCTCAAACTTTACTCGTTAAACTTAATATTTAATTTTTTTTAAAACATTTTAATTAGGTTTGGAGAAAATCTTTGTGAGTAGAATCGAATTTTACTTTTAATTTGTTAATGTTCTCGAGTGAGTTTGGCTCGATAACTGTATGAGTCGATTGACTTTACAATTAAAATTATATCTTTAGAACTTAATTTTTATAAAAATGACTAAAATTAAAATTCAAAATGGAGGATGAAAAACAAAGTCAATGAAAGTTTAAAAATAACAAATTCTTAAAAATTATTTTACATGCATACGTTAAAATATTTAATTTATAATAAATAATTATTTTAAAAATAATAATATGTATGTGTATAATATATATGTTAAATTAATATTTCAAAATGCTGAAATAAATTTAAAATTAATTATTTAAAAAATTGAAATTAATATAAAATAAAAAAATAATTGACAAAATTAAGTCGTTTTTATAAAAGATGGAGTCTACTATTGCACCCACATTACTTTAGACATATATAAACAGATTAAGTTATCCTTTTAAAATAAATAAAAAATTATACATGAAATGAAATAGTAATTGTAAATTAAAAAAATTAAATAAACTCTAATAAAAATTGATAAATATTTAAATAATTAAATATGAGAATACACTTTTTTATCCTTAAAGTTTTATTAATTTTATTTTTCGTCTTTTATGAATTTTTGGTCTTGTGACAGCGTATAATCGGTCACAGTACCAAAATCATAATTTTTTATAAGTTAAAGGACTAAAATCAAAATTCAAAATTTAAGAGAACGAAAAACAAAATCAATTAAATTTAAAAGACAAAAAAATTATATTTTCTCAAAATATTATGGTGATCTGTAACCATAATAAAACCAATTTAACAATCTTTTAGTGAGTTTATCAACTAATATTGTTACTATCATTTGTCTATTGAAATATTATTAATTACTGCTTTAAATATTATTGATTCAAACATATATTACACACTAAAATATATATCTTTTTAATTAATTTTTAAAATTCAAGGCATGGATGAATTCACTATACAATTTAATATTAACTCTATTTTCTTTTAATTATATAACTATTGCTTCAAAATGAAGAAAAATATAATAGCGTCTCAAATCTCAATCATTTTTGTGATTTTCTTTTTTCTAAAAATAAATTATTAGCGGCTCATCAAGTCTTTTTTTTTTAATAAAAATCATCAAATCATCATTATTTCTTGTAGTATGAGCTATCTAAAAGCGTAAGTTTTAATTTCCGACGAACTTATACAAAACGCGACTCCATTGCTGGAAACTGCTCTTCTTAAGATTTGTACTACGCGCTACATTGATTGTACATTCACCAAATCTTTCAAATTCATGGCACCGCACCACTGAGAACTCGTAAAACTGGTAATTGAAGTTAATTTCTTCTGCCCAGATTCTGAAAATTTTGGGGTTTCTCGGGAAGTTTTGAAGTTTCTTCGCCAGATCTCCCATGACTGTCCCAGTAGAGGAAGCCATTGCTGCACTATCGACGTTCTCATTGGAGGTAATTGCATTTACTATTAAAGCAATCTTTTACTTTAATTTTTAATTATCATTAGCGCGTTTCAATGGGATGCTGACATTTAATTTGTTTTAGGATGATCAACCAGAAATTCAGGGACCTGGTCATTGGGTGTCAACTGAAAGGGGTGCAACTAATAGTCCAATTGGTAGGTTTTTACATTCTTGAAATTTTGTTCTCTTATTTTTCTTCCCCACAAGTCTCTATGTTTTTCCAGAAGTACTTTTATGGGTTTCCATACCCGGTTGAAGTTTCATATTTACTTTTTGGGAACTGGGAAGCCACTGGGAAAGCAAGATAATTTGTGTTATGATGCTCAAAATACTTCTAAAAAGTATACTCTGTTAGCTTTTGCTGAATTGTTAACTTGATTGGAGAGCTGGAGTTCGTGGATTGAAGAAAATATGAATGTTCAGATAGACAATTTAGAGGCTTGGTTGAAATTCATCAATTGGAATGAGATTGAATACAGGGTAATTATATTGGTTAATGAGAACTAAAGGTGATCAATAGACTACTTCCCCTCCTAAATAATGTAATCACCCCACTTTGACATCTAGAGTTGAACCAAGAGCCACATGTATATGCTTTTGCACTAAAAAACAAACTATAACTAAGTGCCCTTTAATTTTTTAACTTCCTTCCGTCTTCCACATTGCAGAATATAGCGATGTCTCTGCCTATCGCTTATCTTTATCCGAGGACACTAAAGCCATAAATCAGCTGGTATGATATGTACTCACTCATTGATACTGTTTGTTTGATTCTTTTCCTTTTTTTTGGTGTTGGAATTTGTAAATGTGATGAAATATCATTTGTATATTACTTAATTTTATTTTTTCTCCCAATTGACTATCAGTTGATATTTTTTCTTCATATAAATTTCTCATAATGGCAGAATTTGCTTGTACGAGAAGGCAAGGAAATGGGTTCAGTTCTTTATGCTTACCGAAGTTGCGTTAAAGCACTTCCTCAGGTGGATTTATTACTTATATTTTATCTTCAAATATTTTACTTATGAAATAATACCAGAAGTGCATTATATATTAATTCAGCTTCCAGATTCAATGAAGCAAAGTCAAGCTGACTTGTATCTAGAAACTTACCAAGTTTTAGACCTAGAGATGAGCCGCCTGCGTGAAATTCAGCGATGGCAAGCATCAGCTTCATCAAAAGTATGAATTCTTATGTTCCTATTTGTTGCCATTTTTATAATTCTATTTGGAGAATGAAGAGGATTATCTTGATACAGCTAGCAGCTGATATGCAACGTTTTTCTAGGCCGGAGCGACGCATCAATGGTCCTACTATAACACATCTCTGGTCTGTTGATGGCATTATTTTTTCCCTGTATAAAGTTTTCATCATGTTCGGTTACACATTTAAGTTTTAAAAGATATATATGCAATGCGTGAAGGTTAATAATGGTAGTTAAACAAAAGTTGAAAATTCATGCTATTGAACTTAAAGTTTCACGTTTTGCACCCATCATTTTATAGTTTTCTTCTCTGGAGTTTTTTTTTTTTTGCTTTCAATCGGCCTTCTCTGATTGCTACTAGGTTATTTTACCAAGGCTTGTTAACATATGATATTCCAAATCTTAAGTTTATTAAATATGGTGAAGTAATGCTTGAAATTTAATCATTTTATATTAAAATATCTCAATTTTTGCACCTGGTCATAAACTGGTGGTGTAGCTAGCTAACATATGATATTGTTGAGATATTAGTTTATCCTCAGGCTTCTTCAGGTTTTCTAATCTGGATAGGTAATTATTTCTAATTTCATACTTCATTTTAGGTCTATGCTGAAGTTACTAGACGTGTTGGTCCAACTTGATCATCTAAAAAATGCAAAGGCTAGCATTCCTAACGATTTTTCTTGGTACAAAAGGTACGTGTGGTACTTTCAGTTGACAAATAGTGATTTTAGCCCTCCTTTTTGTTCCAGGAAGTATTTAATATTTCTGTTGTCTGACTAGTGACTAGATTCTCTTGCTATGCTCTAAGTCAGACCTTTTAATTAGAAGTCTGTATGAATGATTATGTAAACAATACAGAAAAAGAAAGACTTAATATTATATTTGATGGGTTATTGATATATCTTGCTTAAGTTGGGGCCGAATAATATAGCTGTACCTTTTGTTTTTCTTGATTAGCTATAGCTGAATTATCCCCCAGTGTGTTACATATGAGTGTTACTTGTGTGCTTCTTTTCCGGCATAGCCAGACAGTCCAACCCGGATCAGTTGATCTTGCTTTAACTTTAGTTTTCTTATCACCATGTTGGTTAATTCTCTTTTTAGTGTCAGATTTCTCCAGTAGGCACTACTTTCATAAGGTTGTATAGAGATAACTTCACAGCCTTCACTGGAATTTTAACGAGTCTATTTAATGGTCAGGACATTTACACAAGTCAGTGTGCAGTGGCAAGACACTGACTCAATGAGGGAAGAGCTAGATGACTTACAGGTTAGGGTGTTTTCCTTGTTTTTTTCTAAAATATTTGTGAGGAATGTAGTATTAACCTTGTTTTCTTCATCATTTATGTACTTTTGACAGATCTTTTTGAGCACGAGATGGGCAATTTTGTTGAATTTGCAGGTTGAAATGTTCCGAGTGAACAAGTATCCTTAGTGTTTTTCTAACCCCACCCCAAAGTTATAAGTCCTTTTTCTCTTGCAAAAGGACTTTCAAAGTTGTAAATTGTTGCTCGTTGTGTTTAATAGCTTTTATTTTGATTAAATACAAGACTATCATTTCAGCACTAAGTTCCTTTTGCTTATCTTGAGGTGAAATCACCCCAGGACACTTTTACGCTTTCTCAAGGGAGATGTAGAATTAATAATTAATTATTCTCGTAAGCTCTCGTGACATAAGTCACAATATAATCTTGTGACTAGTTTGTGAAGAATTATTATCTAATTCTCTAATTTAGTATCTGTTCAACCTTTTATTGTATAAATGTGAGATATTTCTATTAATCCTTTAATAGTTTTGAAGGTCTTTACTTTTCATTTCCTGCCAAAAAGTCTTTTATCTTCCAATTAGAAGAAAATTGAATAGGTAGACATACACGTGAGTGAGTCACTGGTACATTGGGAATTTGATTTTGAAACTGTGGCTTAAAATTTCAATTTGATCAATAGTTAGCAAAAACCCAATTCAAGATCAATGATCAGATAATAGTGTTGGGTTTCATATGTTGTGCTACTTTTGGAAGCACTATATCCAAATTAGTTCACATTCTGAGATAAAATTTTGAGATTCGGTATTGATATCAAATCAGTCTAATCAAATGTGTACCTTTATAGTTACTAATAAAATAAGCTTATAGCAGCTAGTTAAAATTGAAGTGCTTAGCAAAATGGAAATTGAGGGGTCTTGGTGTTACTTGAACTTGAACTCTCTTGTGTGGTACATATATTTTATTTGTAATCTATTCCTACAAAAAGTGTTGTTTCTTGTTTTTATTTCTTTCATTATGTTGGATTGAAGACATTGAAACAGGGATATATAGTGCTACGTCCTTCTGTGTAATAAGTTGATCTATGTTATCACACCATAAACTTCATTCGCATTGCATTATATATTATCTTGCCATCTTTTTGCATCTTTCATTATCTAATAAAATATTCCATTTTTTTAAAGAAAGAATCACAGCTGTTCATTTTTCCCAATTCAGTTTAAGAAATTTCATTATCTGGTTAATTTTTATACTTTGACATTGGACCCCTTAACTTTCCTTAGTGTTGAAGACATTCTCCAAGTCCTCATAGTTTTTACTGTTGAGTCACTGGAGTTAAATTTCGCCCTTCTCTTTCCCGAGCGCCACATTCTTCTTCGTGTTTTGCCAGTTCTTGTGGTCTTGTCAGCTTCATCAGAGAAAGATAGTGAGTCCCTCTACAAGAGAGTGAAAATCAACAGACTGATCAATATATTTAAGGTACCAAAAAGTCATTAAATGTGTTGGGTCTGCAAGTGTACCTACTAGGTTCCTCACCTTTGTCATATTTCAATTTCTAGGGAAAATAGTTTTTGTAGTCTGTAAGTAATCCGTGTTTTGGTTTTGGTCTTGTCTGACTTTCATGAATTGAAAATAGTCCTGTAACTTTCTCTTTTCAATTCATGAAAGTCGAAAGGACTAAAATGAAAAAAAATGGTAACGTACAGGACTATGAAGGACTATTTTCCCCAACTTTATCTTTAAAATAAGGTTTATATTAACTGATTGTTTTCAACGTAGAACGATCCAGTCATCCCTGCATTTCCAGATCTTCATCTTTCACCTGCGGCAATACTAAAAGAGTTGACAACATACTTCCCAAAATTTTCTACTCAAACTCGGCTTCTTACTCTTCCTTCACCACATGAGCTGCCACCTCGTGAGGCACAAGAATATCCTTGAAATTTTTATATATTTCATTTAAGACTGTGTTTTTATAACTTTCTGGATAATATGGTCTTATTTATTGGTCTCTGGAATCTTATCATTCAGTAGCACTCCAGGAAAAGGCTTTAAATGGATACATTTGAAACAGTTAATGGATAATGGTTGTTTCTTCCCCTAATTTTGAGAAAGTAACTTAGATTTTAGCGACCCAGAGATGTTCCCTTGACTTAACATACGTATCAGCGTCAATTTTTAATCATCAACCACATTGGGGCAATTCGTGCAGAGCATGATGACTTCTCCATACGGTTTGCTTCCGCATTAAATCAGGTGCTCTCTCTCTCTCTCCCCCTCTCTCTCTCCCATCAATAATTGATTCAATGCATTTTGATCTATCCCTTTTTTTCAATGTTGAAGTAGTGTTTTTACTATGTTTCAGCTTGCACTATTGAAATCAATGGATGGTGCAGATATGGAATGGGCAAAGGAAGTCAAAGGAAATCTCTATGACATGGTTGTTGAAGGTTTTCAACTCCTAAGTAGATGGACTGCACGCATATGGGAGCAGTGTGCATGGAAGTTTTCACGACCGTGCAAAGATCATGTTTCTATAGAGTCTCATGAGCCAGCATCATTGTCTGACTACGAGAAGGTTTTGGCTTTCTTCACTATTCATCTGTTGGATTCATTTTGCTTATCAGTATCCATTATATTCAAAACTTCTAAATACAAAGAATAAAGCATCAACAAATCCCTAAACTATGAGTTTTGTTTTGATAGGTACTTGAAGTATTTTTTTTATTTTAAAAAGCCCTTATAAATTGAAATTTTATTTCATGAGCTCCCTCGAGACAAGAATTGGCGAAAACTTTTAGTTCATCTTAATTGTCCCGGTAAATAATATATATGTTAATTTTATTCATATCCATATGTGTTTTGTGCAAGTCATTTCAACCATAATTCTTCGGTGGATACCTAAAACAATAAAATGGCTTGCGAAAATACTTTTTTATATAAATAAAATAAAATTGACATATATATATTATTTGAACGGGACCATTAAGGTAATTATCTATCAACTTTTGTCTTGATGGAGCTCGTGAAATAAAACTTCGATACTCAAAAAACTTTCTGAAACAAAAGTAATTTAGGGACCTGTCGAAACAAGAGTTGATAGTTGGGGATTTTTTGATGTATTATGTCTAAGTACAACATAGTTCAAGTCTTGTATCAGTAGGATTGACAGAGTTCAGTCTGACATAATTTAAGTGGAACCTGAAGTTTATCAGCTAACATAGAACTGCACTATTCTGCTTAGGTGGTACGATATAATTACAGCTCTGACGAAAGAAAAGCCTTGGTAGAACTTGTGAGCTACATCAAGGGAGTTGGTTCATTGATGCAGAAGTCTGATACATTAGTGGCAGATGCCTTGTGGGAAACTGTTCACTCAGAGGTCCAGGATTTTGTTCAAAATATACTAGCAACTATGCTGCGGACTACCTTCCGCAAGAAGAAAGACCTTTCAAGGTAGAAATATTATTGGTTATTTATACATAATGTCACTGTTACTATTCTTTCCTATGGTCAACCATTTTGACTCAATACATACTCTTATCTTTTCAATTAATGATTTTCTTATTGCCTACAAAGTTTCAGACAACCAACAATCACCTTCTGCAATAGCTCTTACTGAGGCTTGCATGTTGAGTCGAACAATTGCACCAATGCAAACTTAGCATCAAGTTATCTCTTAATTGCTAAAGAATATTGTAGTTTACCTAGAGTTGCTAAATGAAAACGAACCGAACGACCTAATTCAAATCTTTGTCTCTGCTATTAATATTAGCACTTTATGAAACTTTAGTTGCTCCAAGATTTTATTGGTGACTTGCTGAGGTATTGCTCTTACACCCAAAAAATTCTGCTAGTCTACGTCAACTCTCACCATTTCCTTGATCTCTGTATATAAGTTATTTAAAGTCAAGCTGAGTCTCTGGAGAACATAGACGCCTTTTTTTTAATTATGTTATAAATGCACTGAAACTACACTTGGTGGTTATAAGAAAATTATATCTTGTTAGTCAATTATTTTCTAAAACAATTTTGCTGTCATTAAGACCCACATTGTGTAAACTTTACAAACTTTTGTACTCATTAGTTTGCTATTTGCAGGATTCTTTCTGATATGAGAACACTTTCAGCTGATTGGATGGCAAATACAAACAAACCTGATTCTGACATGCAAGGGTTCCAGCATGGAGGTGAAGAAAGTAGAGGAGTCTTCTTTTATCCAAGACCTGTAGCACCTACTGCTGCACAGGTTTGTGCTATTATAATAATTAGGAGATGCACATTGAATTAAGAACCGATTTTATTGATTATTTCAGTTTGTGAAACTGATTATACCTATATAAGTAATCTGGATTATAAATGGATACATTCTTTTTTTTATATATAAATTTTTATCTCATAATTTTATTCTAAGGATAGGCCTCGTAATTGTTGACTGTGTACAAGTTAGTTGTTGAACTATTTTTTTGTAAATTAAATAACCCCTCAACTAATGACCCCATACAAATTAACCTCTTAATTATTTATTTGTCCAATTAAAGTGTTTTCAAAATTCAAATCGAACAAATTAGTCCATTAACTCATAAAATTGGGTGATCATGCCTTTCCACAAATTCAAAGTCCTGTAATTTGTTTGCCCAGTCATGCACTTCTATGTATTTCCTGAATATCAAATTTTTTTCCAGTTTTTTCATTTGTTTGCATGTGTTGATCTGTGATTGATAATGTACTGTATGCTGTCTATTTAATTTATTTGTGCTTACAGTTGCCTAATACGGAGTATTTAAAAAAAAAAATTGCTATGAAACTCTTGATGCTGTCAAACTTGTTTAGTTGTTAGTATTTCTCCGGAAGTATAAAAATACATGTTGGACATTTGTAACTCAACTTCCTGGGTGTGAGGAGCATATACAATTTTTTTTTTTAACAAAAAATGCTGGAAATGTTGTATATCTACTCTGAACCTGTTGGTTACTCCAGATATAATATTGCTTAGAACCTAACTCTATCTCTCTCTTGCATACACACTTACACAACCTTCAACTGCTCAGGTCCATTGTTTACAATTCTTGATATACGAGGTGGTATCAGGTGGCAACATGAGGAAGCCAGGTGGCCTTTTTGGCAATACGGGGTCTGAAATTCCAGTCAATGATTTAAAACAACTGGAAACCTTTTTCTACAAGCTTGGATTTTTCCTGCATATATTGGACTATACAGGTTCTGTAGAGATGTTTTTTTTTTTTTTTTTTTTTTTCATGAGCACAAAAATTTCATACTATTAGGTATAAGGATTCCATTACTGTGGCAATTTGAATATTTTTGCATGAAAATCCTTGTATGTCCTGATAAAAACCTGACCCTGGAGTGAAATATAGTGGTAATAGAATTAGTCAGTGGCAATCATTCAATCTTCACCATTATGCATTTTTTTCGTCATTCACTAGAGGTTTAAAAATCTCTTTGTAACAGATTTAGCTAGAGTCTGGAGTTATTCCCTATAATTTATACTATGCTGCAATAAATATCTTAATTATAGTTGAATTTACCTTCTCTATTTTGCTTCTTGCAGCGACAATTGTAAATTTGACAGATGTTGGTTTCTTATGGTTTCGGGAATTTTATTTGGAATCTTCTCGTGTTATCCAGGTAAAAGGGTTCTAATAAGTGATTGTAAGCATAGAATTAGGGACAGTTTGGTGGTAATTATTATTAATACTAACTTACTTCACATAAATATCCATGAGCCTTGGTTAATGAATGACAATCAATATTCTCCTACATTACTTCATCATGTCTATGCCTGCACATCAAAATCAGCTCTTGAGATTCTTATGTGACTTAGTTATGCTAACCTTTTCATGTTTTTTTATGTTCTGAAAAATATATTTGAAATGACAACTTTTAATGCTTCCTGCCCCTATTGTATCTTATTTCTTGTATTCCAGCTATTCTTAATGCATGCTACAGTTCTCTTTTGTTTCATCCTTGAATGTTGAGAATGTTGTCGTGCCATTTTTTTCCTGTAGTTTCCTATCGAATGTTCCCTTCCTTGGATGCTGGTGGATCATGTGCTAGAGTCTCAAAATGCTGGTCTTCTTGAGAATGTTTTGATGCCCTTTGACATCTATAATGATGCTGCTCAACATGCACTTGTGCTCCTCAAGCAACGATATCTTTATGATGAGATCGAAGCTGAGGTAACGCAGTTGAAATTATCATAATAAGTTTAGACTAAGCTTATGTTGTTGTAAGAGTTTATTTTCTGTGGTTATTATCCGAATTTAGATTATTTTCCAAAAATCTGTTCAACTATTTAGCACTTTAGAGATGATATTTCCACCACCCTTTTGTTACCTGCATTTTCTTTAAACTTTCTTGTCTATGCTAAATGCAAGTAACAGAAGATTTATGTTTCTTTCCAGGTGGACAGTTGCTTTGACATATTTATATCAAAACTGTGTGACACGATTTTCACATACTACAAGAGTTGGGCAGCTAGGTATTTGCCTTGAACACTTCACATACAACACCCGCTGCTAACAACTTTCTGATCCAGAACAAGTATTTTATCGAACTTTTGGTTTTTAACTTGCGCAGTGAACTGCTAGATCCATCATTCCTCTTTGCCTTGGACATTGGTGAGAAGTTTTCAGTCCAACCAATGAGATTCACTGCATTATTAAAGATGACAAGAGTGAAGGTAAGAACATTTATTTCTGTCCTTTTTTTGAACTCAAATCCTCCTTTTGACTATGTCCAATATCCCACTGAATTAAAAAAAAAATTCATGTTGTCTAGTTGCTTGGAAGGACTATCAACTTGAGAAATTTGATCTCTGAAAGGATAAACAAAGCATGCCGAGAGAACATTGAATTTTTGTTCGATCGATTTGAATCTCAGGATATATGCGCTGTTGTGGTGAGTGGTTTAGTTTCCAACTTATACCTATCTAATCTCAGTTTTCCTGTTCTAAATGAGCATTTCAATTTTTCAGGAATTGGAAAAGCTCCTTGAAATCTTGCAACTTGCTCATGAATTACTATCCAAAGCTCTGCCTCTTGATTCTTTTAGTTTTATGTTGAGTGAGATGCAAGAGAATGTATCTCTTGTTTCTTATTCTAGCAGGCTTGCATCACAGGTATGATAATGTACTAAAATAAGTTCTTTGAGAGCTGTGACTCATTACTTTTCTATCTTTTGCTTTGACCACTAATTAACCATCTTAAAATGAAATTACACTTTATCATGAATCAAACCATGCAGAATTCTGACAAATTGCTTGCATATTCTTGAAATTTCCAGATTTGGACGGAGATGCAAAATGACTTCTTACCGAACTTCATCCTATGTAATACAACTCAGCGCTTTGTTAGATCATCAAGAGTGCCTCCAGTTCCTGTTCAGAAGCCATCTGTTCCGCATGCAAAGCCAAACTTCTATTGTGGTACTCAAGTAAGAAGTTTCTTTTCGTGGCAATGCTTAGCTTTCTTGTCCTGTAATGTCTTTGTTTTACTTTGTCATTTATACAAAGTTGCTCAACACCATTAAATTAACAAGTTCTGAGGAACATGCACAATAAAACCCATAATTTCCACATATTCAAGTTAAGATAAATATAATTTCTACTTATTTTATCTTAATATTGAAGAGCATGACATTTCATTTTTACAATTATAAAAACTCATCACTGATAAGCATGAGCAGAGGTTCTGAGCCCCAGGGCAGATATATAATATTTGCCGTCCATGAAAACCTATCTTTAAGTGGACCAGTAAATAAATTTTTGAGGAGGGTTATCTTTTTCATTCCTTAATATATTGAATCTATATACTTATTTATTTATTTGGTGCTACTGTCCCATTTTCTGGCATCGACTTTCAACTGTAGGACCTAAACTCTGCATACCAGAGCTTTGCCCGATTGCACAGTGCGTTTTTTGGTATGCCTCACATGTACTCCATTGTCAGACTTCTGGGGTCCAGATCATTACCATGGCTAATCCGAGCACTATTAGATCATGTGTCTAATAAGGTATATCTTATCTGCTTTAAACTGTTGTCCTGTCAAATTTGCAAATGCATAGTTTCACTAAGATATTTTTATTTTTAGTTCATGTGCCTGCCACATTGATAGAAATATATTTCTTTTATTCTGTTTGACTGTTCCCATTTTCCCATTGTCTGTATACTAGGGGCTCATTTGGTATATGATGGGTTAAGCAATGATATACTACATAATTGGGATGTATTATAATTTATACTGGACGATGCATCAAAATCTTGTCTGTTTGCCAAAAATAAAATACATAATTTTAGGGGTTACAAGCCAATCTTATTATTTGGTAGTTAGTATTATAATTTATATCATTTATTTAGATTGGTTTCATAATAACCTAAAATTTAGACTACCCAAACCGGGCATCATATCACACGGGCTTGTAAGATTATGGATGCTATGGAGCAAGCACCATATTGTGGGGTAAGATGAAACAATACCACCTTCATACCGTCAAACAGACGAGCTACTTACAGGAATACTGGTTTCAACTTTCATTTTTTCAACATATATACACCTGTTTAAGTAAATTAACACTACGGTCGATAGACCTCATGCATTAATATGCTATGCCAGCGTAATAAGTTCAAACCTTGATTTGAGCACACTTTCCTTTTATCTCCCATTGGAACTTGGAAGGTGCCCCCTTGTTAGTCTCTTGATTAAAAATGATTGGGATGCTTTTTGTAGCTTTGTATGCAAATTGTAAAACGTGCATATCTGAGATTTCAGTTACTATAATCATGATTTTCTATTGTTATTCAAATTCAAAGTAAAAGTCGTGTTTCAATCCTTTGCTGTTATTGTTTCAGATAACAACTCTGGAGCCAATGATCACTGGATTGCAAGAGGCCTTGCCCAAATCCATAGGGTTGCTTTCCTTTGATGGTGGGGTAGCAGGTACTGATACATCATGAATCGCTTGTGAGATAGTTTTCCTAAACTATATTTATAATATGCAACTTTTTTAAAGAAAAAAAAAAGAATAAATTAAGCCTTCAAATGAGTTGCATATTACTCATTTAGATGATAGAAATATATTCATCAACTTTTACTCTACCGTAGCTCTGAATTTTCTCATCATGAGGTATTTGGAGCTCCTGCACAGTATTTTTTGTGCATTTATTTCTTAAAGGTCATACTTTTAATCATTTTAGGTCTTTTTGTCTTTGTTCAGGTTGTGTAAGGACTGTTCAGGACCATTTTAATTGCTGGAAGTCAAAATCTGACCAGAAAGTCGAGGCTCTTCGCAGTATAAAGGAAATTGGAAGCGTCTTATACTGGATGAGTCTGCTTGATATTGTTTTGGTGAGTATCCTAATGCTATTATTTTATCATATCATTGATATTTTCAGGATAGTATGGTATAGACAAGAAGGTAAAAGCAATGAGAGAAATAACTTATAAACTTGACCACTTATGAGGATTCTTGATTCACCTCTAGGCGCGGGAAGTTATACATTTAGTCCGTCTAAAAAACGTGTTGTTACGGCTTATAAGACAAGCTTAAGCTGAATCAACCATCCAGACACTAAGCATAAATGCAGATTAGTGTCTATTTTAATCATTCATTTAATTCTTCTCTTCTCAATTTCATAAGCTAATGTCTGATGCCATTGCCTTATTTTGGTGAGCTTAATATTCTTGTGAAGTGGGTAGTTAGAACGACTACAATCCTATAATTGTTTAACATAGTCTAAGCACATCTTTTTCGTTAGCATTATGAACTTATGCATATTAAATGTAAATGCAGATCTTGGCATCACTTCTTCCAGTTATATGTAATACTCCCCCCGTCCACTAAATTTATGCATTTTATTTTCCATAAAAAATATGCACTTTCCTTTTAAGGGAAACCATCACCTTTATTATCACTCTTACAACCAATTATTTTATTCATAAGTGGACTCCACAATACACTCACAATACTTTTACTTTATCTACTTTTTTTTAAAACCCGTGCAAACATAATGGTGCACAAATTTAGTGGACAGGGGGAATATTAAGATATGACCGCGGCTAAATACACCCCCGGAATTCCTACACACCCCAAAATATTTTTTACTAAAAATGTCCTTGTTAAATGACTATGTTACCCTTATATTGTAATTTTTAATAAATATTGAAATGGGGTATAGATAGTAATTTAGGGGTGTGCAGTAAATCCAGGGGATGGTTTGATCGTTGCCTTGAGATATTTGCTTTACCATCTGATCATGAGTGCCCTGTCACCTTGCTTCTTAAAGAATCTTTCAAAAACTTAATACTTATAATTTCATTTTCTTTCCAGAGAGAAGTGGACACTAGCCAATTCATGCAAACGGCCCCTTGGCTCGGTCTAACTCCTGGTGTAGATGGACAAACCATGCAGTTCCAAGAGGGTGAAGATAGCCCTATTATTAGTCTATTCAAATCTCTATCAGCTGCAAGTGTTTCGAATCCTAGCATCCCAAATTCATCATCGTTCCGAGTCCTGTCAAGACAGGCAGAAGCTGCTGGTATTATTTCTATTCAAAGCTTTTATTTAAACCAATTTGACCTTACAATTGGTTGGCATTTTATATCTTTTTAAACAATTAGTTGTATTTTATATCTTTTTAAACAATTAGTTGTTTCATTTAAAGGCATTAGTTTGATAGTATTTGTTGTTTACCATAAAGTGATAGTCATAGAACTGTTTTGCAAATGCAGACCAACTCTTCTTTCTAATGTTACCCAATTGACAAGCATGGCGATAACATAGAAGTTCATTATACGAGAACTCAAATTATTATTGATGATAATTACTGGTATTCGACATCTCTGTTATATATTCTCCAGCTCCCCCTCTTCATCGTAGAGGGGATGCACGATGGCATATTTTCCATAAGTTCCATCAGAAATTAGAATGTACTTCTCTTTTAATGTCAAAGTACTTCCAAGTATTTGGTGGCTCTATAATTGGCTAAATTTTCTGTTGTAACTGTAGTATGTTCAATATGTTTAGATACACCATTTGCTTGATCTTTAATGAAAGGGCTCAGCTTGCTAATATAAACGACATGTACCTCCTTTTTCTGTTCCCTCGATTAGCCTGTATTATGTATGTTGTCTTTCCACAAGTATGATTTGTGTATTAATGTTTCTGTACAGATCTGTTATATAAGTCCAACATTAATGCCGGAAGCGTGCTGGAATACTCACTTGCATTTACAAGTGCAGTTATAGACAAATACTGTAGTAAATGGAGCGTGGCTCCCAAGACAGGATTTGTGGACATTACAACTTCCAAGGACTTCTATCGTATATATAGTGGCCTCCAAATGGTAAGAGGAGAATTCTTGTTTCTTTGTTCCTAACAGAGTACAGATTTTCCTCAATTTCTAATTCTGTTTGTACTGCATAACAATTTCTCAACTTGGTTTAGACTAAAGGTCGCCCTACTTCTGAGTTTGTGATGTATGGTGAACTTTTTTTCTTCAGAATGTGTTTAATGATTTCTAGTCATTTCATTTCAAAATCCATTTACAGTCATCTCTGGCTGAAGCAATGCTCTTGAAAATGGACTGCATATGATTGATGAGAAAGAGAGTGCATAATTTTCTCTTTGGGATAATATCATTTTTGTCCCTAAAGTTTGCATTTTTATTTTGGTCCCCTTCTTCACTCACTATCAAACTTGGTACTGCACCCACATTTGGTTCCACTGTTGATCGTCCGTGGACTGACAGAATCTTCTTAGTAGTGTTAAATGTAATTATTTTGAATAGCTATTGTAATTAACAATTATTTGGGGTGCTAATTTTAATTAATACTACCTCTGTCCCAGAGAATTGCACGCTTCTTGTCGGTCCATCCCACAGCATTGCACACTTTAAATAAGTAAACATTGATTTATGTGCACATTCACAAAAATATACACATTTATGCATATGTCACTACTTTACTCAAAACTAGTTTTTTCTTAATTTGTATGCCAATGAAGTGTGCAAGTTTCTTCGGAGCGGAGGGATTGATTTTTTAGATTTAGCACCCTCAAGAAATTGATTTTGTCTGTCAAACAGTTGTCAATTACCAATGGGACGAAATGGGGGAATAATAGTGTACTTTCAGGTCCAAGTTTGACAGTGACTGGTGAGTGGACCAAAACGGGAAAGGATAGATTTTAGGTACCAAAAAGTTGGAAAAAAGAATACTACTTGAATAATTACAGATGAGTTTTATGAAATATTTACCAAGATTCTAGGGATGGCTTTGCTTTGAGTCTTTGGCTCGAATTCGTTTGAGTTTTGAAATGAATATAACAATTGTTATAAAGCAGTTCATGAGTTTCATCTTCCGTGATGTTACCACATGGTTATATTATGTATTAGAATGTGTGTTTTTGCATGGTTATAAAATAAGAAATGCTTATTTTCTTATGACTGTTGCTCCATCTTCTATGGTCTTTTTTACAGGAATACTTAGAGGACGCGGTTCAGGTACAGCCAAGCCACCATGGGATGTTGGGCGATTCAGTTGCTTGGGGCGGCTGTACTATAATATATTTGCTCGGCCAACAGTTACATTTTGAACTGTTCGACTTCTCGCATCAAGTCCTCAACGTTGCAGAGGTTGAGGTTACGACAATCACATCAACCCCTAGGAATTCACTCTCGCTTCAGGTAAACACCACAACTTCCTTAAAAACAGTCATCTGTTTTTGGATAGATAGTCTTATGTAAACCAGTTATACTGTGCAATTAATTTGCATTTGCGTTCATTCAAAAGTATTAGATGTGTCATAATTGCGCATCAATTGTACGGTAGAACTGTTTAGTTTAAGTCCAACACACTGGAAAACACCACCCGCATTTCATTTTCCAACATAAAGCAATTGCAAACGCCTCCTTGGTCTTGTTTCTTCATAATATTTGTGTTCAATTCAATCATTTCGTTTCTTACTGATATAATGGATCGATTGAAAGGGTTTTGAAGGGCTATTGGAAGCGATGAAGAAAGCGAGGAGGCTGAATAATCACGTGTTTTCAATGTTGAAAGCGCGTTGCCCGTTGGAGGACAAGCAAGCATGTGCTATCAAGCAAAGCGGTGCACCGCTGCATCGGATCAAGTTTGAGAACACTGTCTCTGCCTTTGAGACGTTGCCACAGAAAGATGCCTGACCATATCAGATGCTCCAACTCATCTTTCATATGTTTTTTCTTTCTCATGATTGTTTTGTCCCTTATTTTCATAATTTTAAATGTGATGCAACAATACCTAGGAATTGGATAAATTGATGAGGTTGTAAGATGGAGAATCCTTTTGTTAGGTGCATATTGATATTTATCTAAATATATTTACATCATATTAAAATCTTCAGATAGTTGTATCCTGTGAAAGTGTTCAAGCTTCAAAGCAACATTATAATACAAGTAATTTATACCGATAAAAAATAAATAAAAAATACATGTAATTTATAACAATCATTTCTCATTGAATTTTATTTATAACAATCAATCATGTCAAAGAAAACAAACACTAAATCACACTATTAGCAGGAGCTTTCATCAACCCTATTCTATCCATCATCTTCCTCACTCTCTCTGCATCGTCAAACCTTCCAACTGCAGAATAAATATTTCCCAGCAACACATAATTTCCAGTATTCTCTGGCTCAAGCTCAAACAACCATTTTGCAGCAATCTCTCCAAGTTCAACATTTTCATGAATCGCACAAGCACCAAGTAATGCACCCCAGACAGAATGGTTGGCCTCAAAAGGCATTGTTTCGATTAGTTTATACGCATCTTCGAGTCGACCATCTCTGCCAAGAAGATCAACAATGCAAGTATAGTGATAACTTCTTAAACATTCCTGATGATTTCTCTGCATGAAATTAAACAGATTCAGTCCGTCATCAACCAATCCTGAATGACCACAAGCATGCAGCACAGATGTGAAAGTGAATTCATTAGGCTTGATTCCAGAATGAAGCATCTCATTGAAGAGAGAGAGTGCGGCTTCACCATTACCATGCTTCCCGTAACCAGCTATTAATGCACTCCAACAAACAATGTCCCTCTTCTTCACAGAGAGATTATGAAAGAGGTGGTAAGCATACTGCAAACCTCCACATTTTGAGTATATATCAATCAAACTGGTTATGATGTCAGGTTTTCTGAGAAAGCCCGATTTTACAAGATAACCATGTACATTCATCGCTTGATTTAGATCTGCTTGAATGGCGTATGCAGGAAGGAGGCTCATCCATGTTGCATCGTTGAGTTTTACTGATTCAGCCAGCATTTTCTTTAAAAGATGTATAGCTTCTCTTGTTAACATATTATGAATGCACCCAGAAATCATTGCATTCCAAGGGACGGTTCTCTTCTGAGACATCCTAGAGAACACACAAAAGCTAAGTGCAAATGAACAGCATTTGGAATAGAGATCGATTAAAGCAGTTTCCACATTAACGTCCCCATCAACGTGCTGACGGATTGCCCATCCATGCAAGCATTTCCCAAGCCTCAAATCATGCAAATAGGCACACATTGACAAAAGTGAAGCCAAGGTCACTTCATTAGGTCTCACACCTTCAAACTGCATCAATCTGCACATTTCCAGAGCACGAGTAATGTCTTGATTCAAAATGTATCCGTTAACCATAGCAGTCCAAGTGATTACATCCCTCTCTACCATCCCATCGAAAACACCATGTGCTTCATCCATTCTTTCACACTTCACATACATATCAATTATAGCATTTTGAACAGCCAATCTTTTTCCTATATCTCTCTCTTTAATCAATTGATGAACCTCCATCCCGGCTTCCAAGTCCCTCATTGATCCACAAGCTGGCAAAACTGAGAGAAGCGTAGCGGAATCAATCTCAACCTCACTATCCACCATTTTCTTGAAAAGTGTCAGAGCTTTCTTGGCATTGCCGAGTCTAAAATACCCACTGATCATTGTATTCCAAGAGACCACGGTTTTCTCCTCCATTGCATTAAACACACTTCTGGCCCCACTTCTATCCCCACAACTCATGTACATTGCAAGCAAAGAGTTCCCCACAAAATTGGCAGATATGAACCCACTTTTAACTGTCAAACCGTGAACCACCATTCCCAATTCAAGCAATGCTAAATCCTTACACGCTCGAATAATAAATGGGTAAGCGTACTCATCCGCTAAGTAGCAATCAGATTCATGCATTTCCACAAACACCTCGAATGCACGGCGCGGGTGTCCATTTTCAGTATACATTCTTATAAGGGCTTTGTATGCAACCGGAGTTGGTTTGGGCAATTCGTCGAACACGCGGCACGCATATTGCAAATGGCCGCAGATCCCATATGCAGCCGTCAGTAGAGAGAGAAAACGGCTCGAGAGGAGGCCGGAGGTGGTAATGTAGGCCTGTAGCTTCTTGGTGGTTTCCAGGGATTTGGTGGCGGTGCAGCGGTGTAACAGTGACTCGCATTGTGGCACCCAGGTGGAGAAGAGGTGTTTAAGTGTGCGAGACAGAGGTGGGCATTGGCCATTCATGAACTGTGCAACAATTTGGTTGTTCCCAAGATTCAACTCAGAAACCAAAATTTTTAGGGATGAACTGAGAGTGATAGACAGCGCGGCGGCGAGTGGACGACGGCGGGAAGTAGGAATGAGCGTTGAGCATGTCAATGTTTTGTTACAAAGAAAAATTCGCAAAATAAATTGTTTCCGGTGATATTGGTTTATAATAATATCTTCAAATAGAATAATTAATATCTTTAATAAAATACTAACTCTTATTTATTTTTAAACTAAACTTTTTTATAAAATAATTAAAAAACTTAAAATAAATTTCACAATAAAAATTTTATATTAAAAAATTAATCTAATTATATTAAAAAGTATGAATTATTTATATGAGAAAATTAATTTTTTTCTTAAATATTTTTTTTTTTGTTTTCTTAAATTGATTAAATATATATGTAACACGAACGTCTAAAAATGAAATACGACGTGGCTGTTTCTGATTCGTCCAACTTACCACGCAGCTGCGCGTGTATACTAAGCAGTTTATATTCCCAATGTCTATATTTTTCAGGAAAAAAAATTTCGTGTCGAAGAAAAAATAATAAATAAATAATTATAATCTGGACAAGAATGGCGAGCGGTGGCGCCGGTGGTGGTGGAGGCGGCGGAAAGGTGTCATTTAAAGTCACTCTTACTTCTGATCCCAAACTTCCCTTCAAAGTGTAAGATTTCCAAATATTTTACCGTGAATTTTCATCATCTTTTGAAGAATGTATTTTGCTTCATCTTTTTTTCTCCTAAAAATTTAAAAAATAAATAAAACAGATTTAGTGTACCGGAGGGAGCCCCATTCACCGCAGTTCTGAAATTTGCTGCCGAAGAATTCAAGGTGCCTCCCCAAACAAGTGCAATCATCACAAACGGTATATTAATTTTATTTTTCGTTGATTTTATATATTTTTTAAGGACGAATTGGGATTTGAACTGTTAGTTCATTTGTTTGCACAATTGATTAATGGAAATTCGAGGGTTGAATCTTCTTGCCTTTTGGTGTTAAACGAATGATGTAATTTGTCAAGTGTGTGAGCCTCGTGACTTTTTCTTGAATTTTGAATTTTTTACCTATCAATTTAATTTTTAATTTGTAATAGCATACATTAACAGTGCTCTAATTTGGGTCACTGAATGTGGAACAAAACGACAAATTTGAATCTAAATTTGCACTCTTTGGGATTTTACTTCCCAATCATGTGTATATTTGTCCAAATAAAAGTAAAAATCATTTGTGAATTCTAATTTATTTGCCTGTTTACTGTCAATGTCTATGCAGATGGAGTGGGAATCAATCCTCAACAGAGTGCAGGTACTACTTAATCAAAAGTTCGATTGTTGTGTTTGCTCCATTTATTTGCAATTTAAATTGTTGCTTTCATCTATGATTGATGAGATGTGCATTCTTGCTTGCTTCTAAGAGATACTTTTGCTGTGTTTTGTGTCTAATAAGTACTTTGTATTATCTGGTAACACTATGTTGGAGTCTCTTGATTTTGAAGTGTGGTCATATATGTTTTAGGTTGTCACTTATGTCTCCATTTAAGATCACACAAAGTGTCGTGTTATTCTGAGCTTTTCTTCTATTGTGTCTACCTTAGGGCTGCTTCCTGGAATTTTTTATTAACGATTTACCAATTCCTTGTTTAGCTTCCTTTAAAGCCAAAGGAATCGATTTTTATTACTTCGGCAAAGAATCCTTCTTCATTGCCTATTGTGGAAACAACATCAACATCTTATAGACCAGTCTTGTAAATGCCTTAGTGTCATTTCATTACCTTAGTCCACAGGAACTTATCCATTGCACATGCATCTCCCAAGTCACAATTATTTATCCATGCCAATTTTTGGTTTGAGGTGGCAAGTTTTCACATCTGTTACGTCTGATTAATGTAGTGTATTTCCCTAAAGATTGCATGCTTGCAACGGGATGACCTGGGGATAAAAAATGTCTTTCCAAGGATTATGGTTTTTCCAACATCACCACTAATACGGGTTGGCGGACATCTAGAAGGATGCTCTATTACCACAATTATGGGGCATTTGGTTCATAATCATTAATGGTTATGGAAATGAGAATCATTGAATGTTGAATTACAATAAGTATGGTGGTTATGTTGTTAGTGTATTGCTCTAATTTTGGAATAAGTTGGGATTAGAATTGAGTGTTGGTTGATGAGCAGTGGAATGATTCAGTAGAAGTGATTTTAGTTTTGTCAAATGGGGTAATGAATTGGGTCCATTACCATGTGCAAAGTATGATGAATGTAAATTGATCATCTTTAATTTTCATTAACCACCACAATAACCCTATATTAGTTTCCTTTCCCATTGAAACCAAACTTTCTGCCTGTACTTTGTTAGACAATACTTCTACAAGGTGGCTCCCTTCTCCTGCTATTGGACTTATAAACAAAAGTCATCAACACCCTACCTGCGCTTTTAACATCTTTCTGTCATTCGCTCCAACTACTGGGTGTAAAATTATCAAATTATCTCAGTGACCTACTCGCTTATCTGTGCCAATGTTTAGACTTAAGGTCAATCTGCAAAATCGTTCCTAGTTGATGCAATTTTACCTCCCATTTGATGTAGTATGTGTCTCCCTGTACACAAGATATTCCTCCAGTGGTCATGGCGATTCTTGGACGCCAGCACTGAAATGACCAAGGGACAAAAGCAGACCGTAATATTTTAACAACTTATAATGGTTTAACTTATATGGAGTCTCATTATCTTGTAAGAAGTATGATGAAGATGAATTGATCATCTTTTATACTTATTAACCACTACAATACATGTTCATTCTCATTGAGGAATTTTTAACCAAGCACCCCCTTAATCCATCCCTCCAGGGAACACATGAAAGAAAGATATGAACGGAGTTGATATTTCTTTAAAACGTAATATATGGAGCACAAAAGACGATCTGTGCTTGGACAGAAGGATCTGGCTATCTGAATAGCCGGAGAATAACCAGTCGACATTGCTGTCTGTGTCCCATATCATTTCGTAATCGAACCTAAGAAACAATGGCATTCATATTAGTTGTTTCGCCAACTGTAGTGTAGATTAGATGGGAATTAGGATTTTGATGCATATAGACATAGAACTCATGCTTCTGTATTATTGATAAAAACATAGAATCCATTTAGGATATTGTATTGAAGTATATTTCTATTCTCCTTTGAGGATTCTAGGTTTTCTTATCCAGGACCTGTCTATATGCATGCTACATGTTATATGGTTTAGCAAGAATCCCCAAATGCAATATTTTCTTAATGTACAAACCATCGCTCATTGACATCTGTAGAAGTCGAAGCTACTTTTAGGTATCTGAATACATGTATAACTCAATCAGTCAAGGAAATTTGGTTACTGCATATTTATTTCTGTTTCTCATGCTTGATTAATCTCATTTAACTCTTTATGAATTGAACGCATGTATCAGGAAACGTTTTTCTTAAACATGGCTCAGAACTGCGCTTGATTCCTCGGGACAGAGTTGGTGCTTGTACGTCCGCCTAAGCTCGAGTTCTACATGATTTTCTCTGTCTACATTTCTACATGTATCCTATAAAGTATAAGCATAGTACTTTGATCAAGTCCCTGAGGGAGGTTGTTTTCTCTAGACTTGTCTTTTATACATCGTCACTGTTACTCAGAAAGAATTTTTCATCCATGAGAATTGATGAATGAATAACTCTATTAAGCACTCTTGTACTTATTTTCTCGTACAATAAGAATCGCAAAAAGACTTGCGTGGGGACCGAGACGGTCTTACTGAATACGAATATGTCGACAGTGAAGCCTCGAATCTAACTGCAAGTTCTGCTCATGTCTATTGCTGCTAAGATCACCACCATGGAATTTGAACATTATGATGTTTTTACATTTGGAGAAAGTGTTTGATACATATGTTGTCTGAGAAAACACTAAATGAAATGAAGATATGATAAATTGTTGTATGCCCAAGTGATGATGCTGCTAAAACAGTCAAAGATTTGAAGGAAGCATGTGAGTGCTTCAGGTTCGCAAGCCCAAAAATAATTGCCATTGAAGGCATTAAAGGATGATGCAGGAAGGTGAAGGCCCACAATTAGTACAAATTTGTCGGTGGGTGTGAAAAGTTGAGACAATGTTTGATTGGACATGAATCTTAACCCAGCCCCAGGTAGGCAGCAACGTTTTTGAGATGGATATTGGATCTAGATAGCAGTAGTACTACTACCATACCGTGTTAGTGTTAGTGCTCTGTGCTCTTCTCATTCCTCATCCATGCCCCCACCACCACCATTGATGGGGAATGTGTGGGGGTAGTACTATACGGATGAGATTGTCACACGTGTCCTTGAAAATCTTTTGACCCGACTCGACATCACTCAGTTGGCTTTTCACTCTCTTGAGTTTTTTTTGTCTTTTAATCCAACAGTGAGAATTTGTTGGAATGTTTTTACTTTTAGGCCTAATTGCACTATATTCGTCGAATATTTTGCACCTAAGGACCACTTTTTTTTTTACTAATTATATAAACTATTTGATTGTTTGTGCACAAAACTAATGATAATTTGAAGGGTTCAATGCAGTTAGACCTTACTTGCATAACTGTATGATATTGGACATATAATTATACCCGAATTATATTTTAAAATAAGTTAAGATTTAAATATTAAAATGGAGTTTTGTCTCAAACATTCTACTCCCTCCGTCCCCTAGGAACACATTTTTTAAGGAAAATGTGTTTTATATATAAAGTAGTGACATATGAGTAAATATGTGTATATGTTTGTGAGTGTGCATGTAATTTAATATTTTATTTTTTAGTAGTGTTTAAATTTGTGTGAGACGTTCAAATAAGGAAAACGTGCAAATTTCTGTGGAATTGAGAAAGTATCTCTCTACATGTAATTACCATCTAGGAAAGTGTTTGAATAGAACTTGGAACTATAATTTGTAATAATTTAGGGTTGGGAAAGGTTGATGGGACTTGAAAGAGAGCCTTGTTAGTGTATAGGAGAACGAGCTTGAACATGGATATGAAACCAAATTAAAGGAATGGGAAAAACATTCCATATGAGTAAAAAAAGGAAATGTACATTGGATTTGTTATGATGATGTTTTATGTTTTAAATTAATTAGGGTTGTGATGAGGGTTTGTTTATTTAAAATTATGAATTTAAAGGTGGTAGAGTCAAAAATCACTTTTTTCATATAGGTCTTTCTTTTGATGCACACACAATTGCAGCGGAAATGCTTTTCCATGATGTCGATTTTAATTTTAAAAATATATTCCTCCTATTCATTATACATTGCACTTGTATTTTTTTATATACATTAATTATTTTTTATTTTTTAAATTTACTTTTAGTATATTAAAATACTTACTAGATGAATGCGTTAATTAGTTAATGAAAAACAAAAAAATTTATCGAGGGTACTACAAAACTTAAGATCTTTCCATAATATAAGTGCATTCATGTAGAATGACATACATTTTGGATAAAATAAAATCATAATATTAGTATATTTTTTAAAATTCTGTATTCATTTAATTGAATAAGTTAATTTTATTTATTTATATTTGTTATAAATATTAAGTGTGAAAATATAAATTAAACTCAAACTATACGAGTAGTTCAAGTTTGTTTTTTATTGAAGAACTTTATCAAACAAGTTCGATTAGTCTTCCTCAAAACGAGTTTCAATTAATTCACAAACAATTTAATTTAATTACATCTCTTAAAGCACAAAGGACCCTTCAATCATCACAAGAGAAGTGCTTGAAACTGCCCCATTAAAATATAGCTTAAATTCCATAGAGTAAAAATATATTTAGTGGCGCTGTTAAATGACATATTTTAAAATATAATTTTTAAATTGGTACATTATGTAAAAAAAATAAAAAAATTAATACTCAATTTATGTTTTATTGTGTAAAACTTTTGCACTAATAAGAAAATGGTATTTTTAAAATATACTAATTTAAAATTATTTCATATATTATTATATAAAATTGACCAGTGTAATATTTTGTGCAATGAGTAGGTATTATGTGAGTAATACTCGCCGTAATAATTTCATGAACGACATATTTTATTTCACGCAGTAACACACATTTCGGTGTATAGTGTTAATTCATATGCAGTATAGTGTTAGTTCATATACAGTGTGGTGTTAGTTCATATACAATATGATTTTAGTTCATTCACTATGGCATACTACATGTGATGTTAATTCATATATAGTGTGGTGTTAGTTTATATACATTGTCGTGTTAGTTCATATACAGTATTTTATGTCATTTATCTCTAAAATAATCAAATCTCAAAATACTTAAAATAAATTGTTGTTCACAAAAAAATTTACTCTGTGTATCATTCGCGTATGCAATATATAATTTCACACGATTTTACGAGTTTATTGATGTATTAAAATCCCAAAACACCATGATTGAGTAACTGGACAGAACACCTCTGGCTAGTTTTTAGTCAACTGAAATTTATCAATAATTTTTTTTGTGTCGGTTACTGAAATAAATATATAATCTTCCAATTTCCATTGATTCTATGTACATTTTTTTTTTTTGGAATGTTCTGCTTTAAAAATCGAGATGGTCCAAATAAGTTTTAACATTGAACTCTTCGATTATGATTTATAGGAAATAAATTTAATAATTTGAAATCCAAAATATCCAAAACCTGAACTTATTAAATCGGGTAGATGTGAGAACATGTGACGCTACCCAACATAACCTACTTAGCTCAGTTTGATTTATTTTTGGATATGGATTCTCTGCCGGATAGTAAAACTAACAAATGGTGATGGATACTAAAACAGTGACGTATATCTCCTTTTCTAATTTATTAACACAATATAAAAAAGTCATGTTAAAAAGGGAGAAATAAAAAAAGAAATATACGACATCGTTTTAGTACACAGCACAATTTGCTGATTTTATTGCCAAGTGCTCATTCATTTTCTTTATTTTTTCAATGAATAAATGAAGTCAATATTTCTTTTGGAGTCTATTTATGTATAGTGATCAAACTAAAGCTATATAAAATCTTTTTAGTTTATTTTTTAAGCAAAATTTTATGTGGAGTAACTCTACATAAAAATTATTAGCACCTTAGAATTTTGAACTTAAAACATAATGGAAAAACGTACTCCTAAATCTCAATATATATTGGGACTATCCTTGCAAGTTCTTTTAAAACCATATATTTATTATTATCCAACATATATTTTTTAGTATTCAATCACTGTTTTTATATTAACAAAAGTTATATAAATTAATAATACAAAATAATATATTTTTAAATAAAATATCAAGTAAAACAAGTCAACAATCAATAAATCTAAATCTCTCCTTTTTTTTTCAATAAGAACAAATCATAAATAATTACTTTTAAAGGTTTTTAATCAGTTCAAACTCAATTAGTTTGTTAAAATTGTCCCATGCATGAGCTTACTAAAAAAAAAAACAGAAAATATTTTAAATTTATCATTTGATCCTATATGTCAGAAGCTTTTTTAACAAGAAAATCGGATTGGCTTGATCCATGAGTCAAGGTCTTGTAATGCTTATTGAATTTTTTTAATGAGCAGTAATTGAATTATTTTGGAGAATATATATGATGATACAGACAACTTAGACTCATATTTTAATTTAATTTGGAAATTTAAAGTAATAAGATAGGGCAGCAGACGATGACACACTAATTAAATTAGGAGTGCAAACATATCACGTGTCACTATTCCTAATTCTATAAATGAAGCAACAAATATCATACTAGAATTACATAACCAAACATTACAAGGTCAACTGCATTTTTATTTTTATTTTGGAAAATTACAAATGGTTAACAAAATTGACAATAATTACAAATTACTTCCGTGCAGAAAAAAATACTCTCTCCGTTTCAAAATTACTTTCACATTTTCCTTATTTGGACGTCTCAACTCTTCTTTCACACACCTAAAAAGGAAACTTTTATACTCACAAAAGTCAATAAAGTACATTTTTTCTTATTTTATATTTAACTTTACACTCACATACTTATTTTTTCTTAATTCGCGTGTCCGGAATTGTTATGAAAGTAGTTTCGGGACGTAGGGTGTATTATTTTTGTGCAGAAATTATGAACCAATTTGTAAATATAAATATTTTTTGAACCAATATGTAAGTGATTTTTTTCCCCTATTCTTTTAGATTCAATTTCTTCTTTGATGAGTGAGTGATTGGCTGAGTTTCAGCTCACCTTATGTCTCATCCAATGAAGTTTAACACCCATACTAATTTAACATAAAAACAATAAATTTTTTGAACAATATATAGAATTTATTATGAAGATAAATTTAGATACAAATCAATTTATTGATAGATTTAAATGCTATTTTAACATTGCTTGTCACGTATATATTGACGACATGTTGAGGACTATTATCTTGAAAGTTTAGTCTTGTATGCACCAGTTACACCGTGCAATTCAAGTTCATATTTAAAAAAATTACACAAAATACTACTGAAAAGTTACACATCTTATTACTGAAAAGTATATCTTTAATGGTGTAACTTTTCAGTAATAATTTGTGTAATTTTTCAGTAATAAATTGTGCAACTTTTTAAAAATGAACTTGAATTGCACGGTGTAATTAGTGCACAAGAGACGTCCTCTATCCTGAAACCGAAGTCAATTGATATAGATAGAACCTATATTGAACAAACACATTGAACTCCGATTTTGGTTCTTAATTGATATTAAAAGATCTTCACCCTTCCATTACAAAATAATATTAAAACACCACTGAAAAAAATTACTCCTTTCGCCCAAATTTATTGTCCCTACTTTTTTTTAGGCTATTCAATTTTATTATGTTCATCCCTCTTTCAAAAATAATATTATTCACAATATTTTATCTTCAATCTCTAACCATTACTTGTTTAGTTAAATTAGCACTCACTTTATTCATAAATGCAACCAACAACATCCCACTGCAATTCAATCTATTTGCTCTATATATAGACTAATTAATATTCATATAAAGTCCGTATATAAATTTTAAAAGGCAAAATATTATGTAAACGATACACACAGTAAATTTTACGGTGAACAACAATTTATTCTAAAAATTTTGAGATTTGATTATTTTAAAAATAAATGATATAAAATACTGTATATGAACTAACACCAAACTATATATGAATTAACATCACGTGTAAGTATATCATAGTAAATGAACTAAAATCATATTGTATATAAACTAATACCACACTGCATCTGAACTAACACTACATTATATATGAACTAACACTACACATCGAAATGTGTGTTACTGCGTGAAATGAAATATGATATTCACGAAATTATTACCGTGAGTAGTACTCACATAATACCTACTCAAATTAAAAATATTAACATAATGAATTCGTACTAATTAAATAAATCAAGTCCTTCAAGATCTAGAGCATAGCAAGTAATGGGTCATGTTTCACCATGAAAAAGAACACAATTCTCATCTCCACCATATGCATTCCATCAATTTCTTTCTTTTTTCTTTTCATTGTCCACTCACATTTGGGAACCATTAAGTGGGGATCATGAATGAAAACCAATGAATAAAATATCTCATAAATTGAAACAAAAAAATTGGTGGTCATAAAGGGTGTATGATTTGGGACCCAATTCTTCAAAAAGGGTAGATGAGGAAATAATTATTCACATTTATATTTAGCTTTATTTTGTAGTTGGATTTTAGGTTTTAACAAAAAGGACAAGAGGGATAGCATTGTAATATTGGAATGAGTTCAATGCTGAAAAAGGTTAAATAAGTTGATCATGTGAAGGCCCCTTCATTGGCTTAATTTCCCTTTTAAAGTTTTGAACAAATTCTGCCTTGGATGCCGGGGCAAAGTGAAAATGCTACCTTTGGAATATTACATTTTCATCATTTAAAAGCACGTTTCTATCTCATCTTGTGTTTATTATGTAGTAAGAGAGTAGGTCTCTTGTGAACTTGAGTTCACATGAACTCGTATCACTGTCATGTGTAATTACTATCACTGTTATTTGTATATACTATCACTGTTATAAAATATACTTGATTTTTCAACAGTGATAATGTATATGCATAACAATGATAGTAAATATACATAACAGTGATACTGTATACACATGACAGTGATAATTGAGAACCCGAGTTCACCGTGAACCCGGGTGTATACAAGTTTTTGTCGTAGTACAATGTGTGCCATGTGATTCAATTCTCAAATATTTAAGATTTTTTCGGAGCTTCACTATACCTAAAATCTTATGACATGTTTGTTTTGAAATTTAAGGGGTTGTAACAAGTCATAACTTTGAAATTTTGAAATGTAAAAACTTTAATGAATAGTAAAAGTATGTGTTTGTTTGAAATTTTAGTAGGGTAGAATGTTACTTTATGTCAAATCAAAGTGTGATAATAATTGATTTTATAGGTATAATAATAAGTATAATAAGTATTTTATAAGTGTTGAGTTCGAAAGAGTAATAATAGGTTTAATAGGTATTTTTAAGTGTGGATTGAGTTTGGAATGTGAAATCCGGATGTTAAATCCCAAACTCATATGGAGAGTGATCGCAAAGTCCTACGTCCATCCGAGCTAGTCCCAAAACAAACATACCCTTAAGGTCATGAGTTTGAGGTACAGAGAGAGTTGTGGTAATTTCTTTCTTTTGGAGATTGCGATTTTGGAGTGTAATTTCAAGTGGTTACCCTCTTGTGGTGGTTGCGGCTCTAGTTTATAGAGAGACGAAATAATATATCATATACTCGACGGTAGAAGGAACTATTGTAATTGATCATGTTAGAAAATTATTGTAATTAATTACCTTTAAAAAAATAATTGATACTATTTTAAAAGATATTTAAATTGTACAATATAAATATGCAATTGATATCCAATTATGAGATTGACCTCGACCTTAATAAAGAGGATATTTTAAAAGAAAAATATTGAGTGTTGGAGTTCGAGGGAGTTCTCTTTTGGGACAAAAGTGTTTTCGAGGTTTTCTATTTATTATTATTTTTGGGGGAGAGAAAAAGTATTAATTAAATCTGTGCTACTTTAGAATATGAATAGAACAAGGAGCCTATATACCCATGGAAAGAATAAATGATGTGGGCCTACATTCTAAAATTTTATATGCTCCTACATTTATATTATTTAGGATTTTATTTTCCTCAGAAATTTTAATTTTGAACATTACCATTTATAAGAAAAAAGAAACTTGTGTCAATCTAAATTCAAATAAATTTAATTTCTTCAACTAACGAAATTATTTATTTTTTATTTTCACTATCACCATTTTAAGATTTTAATTTTATAATAATAATTAATATACATTATAATGACACCTTTTCTATATATAAGAGTAATATTGAAAAAAAAATATGTTGCTAAATAACAAAACAAAAGCAAGAATATCCACTTCCACTCCACTCGACACCCACCCCAACCATAAAACAACCAAAGTTTTAATTATACTACATGGTGTTTTAATTTCAAATTCAATTTTATTAATTACTTCATCATATGATCAAATTAACATGTTTTTATTATTAAATTATTATTATTATTATTATTATTATTATTATTATTATTATTATTATTAT
>JAPKLY010000095.1:340441-430280 GCA_026898435.1 Prunella vulgaris
ATTATTATTATTATTATTATTATTATTATTATTATTATTATTATTATGAAACTGAATTACACAAACATAGGATCGCATCACTCATAAGTCATAACTAACTTTTCTTGACTCCTCCAGATTTTAGAGATGTAACAACCAACAATTTCATTAAATATTAGTTATTATTATGGTAATCGTTAATGGAATATGAGTCATAACTAAATTTGTCGCATAATAATATCTATAATCGTTAATGGAATATAATTTCATTTCATTAAATATTAGTAGTTAATATTACGGTAAAACTGTACTAAAATATTAGCTACGCCATTATATTAAATAATAATTTGAAAGTTATACTACCATTTAATAAAAAATAAATATTACTCCCTCTGTCCCACAAATTTATTCTCGTCCGTCCCACAAATTTATTCTCATTCCTCTTTTAGAAAATATTATTTTATTATCACACTCACAAACAATCATTTTATTCTATGGTGGACCCCACAATTATTCTACTTTATCCTCACTTTATCTACTTTATCTCATTTTTCTTAAAATCCGTGCCCATACAAATTAGAATAAATATCAAGGACGGAGGGAGTATATGAGTGGGTCTCATGTGAACTCGTATCACTATTATTTGTAATCACTGTTATTGTCATTTATATATGTCATTACTGTTATAAAAATATATTATTTGACTTTTTAAAAGTGATAGTGTATATGTATAATTGTGTTACTAAATATAAGTATATATATTGTCAGACGTCGATATTTTCATTATTACCTATATTTTAACCTTGTTTGCTTCTACAAAACCTACACGTTACAATTTTTTTATTTAAAAAAAGAAAAAGAAAATCATTTAAACCCCTTGAAGCTTCAACGACATGCTCTGCTCCCCATATTCTCAGGCACCGCTATAAACCCATGAACAGAATCACATTGCTTCACTGAGCACCATAAAAATCCCACTCTGTGAGAGAGATACAGATCCATCTTGCATGGCCTCAGCATTCACAACGGAATCCACCACCGCCAGATGCCGGCGGCGGCTGCATCTCCACTGCAAAAACCGCCATCGCGGGATCGTCTGTTTCTTCTACGCCGGGAAATTCCACAAAAGATACCTACTTTTTTTGACATTTCTCTACATTCTGGGCCTGATCACCTGCGCAGGACCCTTGCTAACTCTCCTGCACCCTCCGCCGCCACCGCCGCCGGGATCGCTCTACCGCAGCCATGAGGTGTTCGTGAAATTGTGGCCGGAAATTCAGTCCGATAATGCCTCCACTGTTGAGGTTTCACCTTTTCTCTTTGTGCATTTTACCTTGTGCTTACTTTAATTGCTTGTAGATGGAAGCTGATTTAATTCAGAGGGTAAAACGTTATTGCTAGATTTTTGTCTTTTTCTTTTTACAGTTATTGTAGAGGTACTTTTCAGTTTATGAATTCACCTTTGAGTTAATGTGAGTGTCATTATTTGAAAAATTATTATTCTGAAGGGGTACATAATTGTATGGATTTATAGGGGCCTTTTTTTGTTCAAGATTTGTTATTTTTGAGTAATTTTGATCTGATAATTGAGTAAATCATGGGGCAAGAATATTCCCTATTTACCAATCAGTTCATTCACCATTGATTGCAGAGTGTTGTTAGTGCTGAATTATTTAAAAAATTAATTATGAGCTCAACTAATATCCCTTTAGTTTTAAGCATAAGGTGGAAACTCAGAGATTCTAGGAAATTGGAAACTTGTTGGGGAATGGCAGGAGTTTGTTATGGCATGTGCTTGCTTTATGTTGGAACAAGAGAAGGGATAAAAAATGATGTGAAAATATTATAAAGAAAAAGATGAAGGTTGTTGCAGGATATTATAAAGATGATTTTATCAGAAGAACCAAAATATTTGCCTGTCCCAAAAAAAAATAATAATAGAAGAACCAAAATTTGTACTATGATCTTTAAATGTTGTGGTCTATGATACCTGCATTTCCTCTGCATTATGAAGCCTAATAACCTTCATTCTTTGAGGTGTTGCGTTAAAATTCATTGTTGCGTAATTCGTATAACTTCTTAGTAATTATTGAAACTCGTCTATGTAGTCGGATAATCTGTGGAGATACAGAAGAAAGCTGAAAGAGCAGAAGCCCTGTTTGAATGCTAATGCTTATCAGCAATATGGTAATATATCTCATTTCTATTTTCTCTCGTGATATTTGCAAGGATGATAACCTTATAATTGTGTCATTCTCCTTTTTTTTTTTTTTTTTAAATTCTTCTTTCCTTTTATCAGCCACCCCTGCGGCTCAGCGCTATTTGGTGGTAGAGGCTAATGGTGGTCTGAACCAACAAAGATCATCGGTATGCTTTATTTAATTCTGATTGTCGATTATCTTGTATAATATTATTAAACATGCTTTTGTGAAATGTGAACAATTTCATGCTACCTTTTGTTGATTTTGTATGTCTTTTCTCTTTTATTCTAACTAATATAAAAGAGAATACCTATTTTTTAAGGATTAGTTGGTCTAATATAAAGTAGCTTCGCTGTACAACCGGTTCACAACTATCACGTTATAATATAACTAGTACTTTTAAATAAAACTACAGATACTGATAGACTAATACGTTTTCAAATACACAAAATTGCAAACCAGATTTGCAATGCTGTGGCTGTAGCTGGACTGCTAAATGCTACTCTTGTCATCCCGCACTTTGATATTCATAATGTTTGGAAGGATCCGAGGTGAGTTCCATATTTATTAAGTGACCTTTCATTTTACCATAAGTCATTCATACTAAAGAGCAGAAAACGAGTAGATAAGACACCAAATTGGTGACACGTTTTGTGCATTATATGTCTGATAGATTTGGCTGTCTCCAAATGCTACGAATCTTGAACAAAGTTCTATTTGTTCATATATTGATAATTATCATAAATTACTCTCCTAATGAAACTGTTATCCTGGTAATTTACAGCGAGTTTGCTGATATTTATGACGAGGATCACTTTATATCCTCCTTGAGAGATTTTGTTACGGTGGTTCACGATCTGCCAATCGAACTGATGGAAGGCTATAATTTTAGCATCAGTAATATCCCGAGCTTTAAAATCCCAGCTTGGGCATCTGCTCGTTATTACATGGACGAGGTTTATCCTCTTTTTCAAGAAACAAGGTATTTTTCAGCAATATTTGACATTTAAAGTATGGAGCATATTTCTTGATCATAAAGCAAACAAATTTGTAAACAATATGTTACATTTCGGCAGTGTTGTACGGATTTCTCCCTTTGCAAACAGATTGATGACAAGCATTCCACCAAACATTCAGTTTTTAAGATGCTTGGCCAACTATAAAGCTTTGAGATTCTCTTCAACAATAACAAATCTTGCAAAAAAGATTGTCAATCGAATGGCTGATAAGAGCTTGGCTTCTGGTGGGAAGTACGTAGCAGTTCATCTAAGATTTGAAGAGGTACTTCTGAATTCCAACTCATTTGTGAATATTTACCATCATAGTTTTCAACCTCAATGTTTTCTAGTTTGATTTTGGCTTTGACTATAGGACATGGTGGCTTTTTCATGCTGTGTGTATGATGAAGGAGAGATGGAGAAATCTGAAATGGATGCAATACGTAAAAAGGGGTGGGGGAAAAAGTTTTCAATGAAGAACAAAATCTCTGCATCTGGTGTAAATCGCGTTAATGGAAGGTGCCCGATGACCCCAGTGGAGGTTAGTTTAGGGATTTCACGACGTATGTTACGAAGCCCCCACTGCCATAATGTTACAATCTGTAATACTTTTTCGTGTGGGTTTATGTTTCTTTGTCAGCATAGGTTGGTATGATGTTGAGAGGCATGGGATTTTCCAACAATACCCCCATTTACTTGGCTTCTGGCAAAATTTATAAAGAGGAGCAGTACTTAGAACCTCTTCGAAAGATGTTTCCTCTGCTTCAAACTAAGGAATCGCTCGCGACAACTGATGAACTTGCTGCATTCCAGGTGAATTCTCGTTTTCTATTTCTCGATTGCCTTCATTGACATAATCTCAATATGTTCGTTTTCTAGTTAAGAAATCTTTAGGAAAAAGTATTTTTTAGTCCCGTAAGTTAGTCCATTTTTGCTTTCATGGCACTCAAAGAACTAAAAATGACTGAAAAGTTGGATCTAAAAGTGGTTAACTTGACAATATTCAATAGTAAAAAGTGAAGTGTCATGAAAGCAAAGAATGAGCAAACATGCAGGACTAAAAAGTCCTATCGGTAGACTAATCCTTTACATGTTTTGCAGGGTTATTCATCGAGGCTAGCTGCTTTGGACTACATGGTATGCTTGGTTAGCGAAGTATTTGTTACTACTCAAGGAGGAAACTTCCCTCATTTCCTTATGGGTCAAAGACGGTTCCTCTACAATGGACACGCGAAGACCATCATGCCCGATAAGAGCAAGCTCGTCGTTTTACTGCAAAACACGAGTATAAGGTAATGGTTTAAATTCTATATATATCCTGCATGGATAGAACCTCATTAAGCCTTTCTTCGTACATAATGAGAAAAGTTATGTGATATGGGACTGGGTGCAGTTGGGATACGTTTAAAGATGAGATGGAGACAATGCTAGCTGAAAGTGATCGGAAGAGCATAATGGTGCCTAGAGTGAAAAAGTCGACGAGAAAGGGTTCTATATTTTTGAACCCTTTGCCAGAATGTAGGTGCCTATGGGAATCACAGAACTCAACCTCTATATCGGATTTGTTGTGAGATAGATATGTACAAAACTCGATGCATGATATGCTAATATCCTCCGATTTCTACCAAGAAAACAGAGTAGTGATTGAAGGGTGAGTTTGATGGATCAGTCCCAGTCCCAAGTAAAGAAGAAGAAATTTGTAAAGAGTTTTGTGGCTATGCCCTTGAATACTACCTTCTCTCTCATCGCCTCCCCTTCTGTCGATCCATTTTCCGCTTCAGAGAGCTCGACGCTTTTCTTGATCCCATGATCATTTGAATCCCTTTCTCTCTCCTCAAGTAACAGTTTTGTGAGGTCTGCATGCTGTTTAAGGCCATTTTAGCAAAGTCAATTGTAGGATTTATGGTGTGTAGGTTTAATGTTAATGATTGAGGTTGTTATATAGCAGGAGTTGTGGAGATTTTTGGATTTGAGTTCTGCATGATGTTTAAGGTCATTTTTAGGAAAGCCAATTGTAGAATTTGAGTTGTGTAGGTTTAATGTTAATGGTTGAGGTTGTTATATATTACAATTCATGGGGATTGTTGCTGCAATAATTTAATACAATATGATTGAGCTAGAAAGTCCCTTTGACTATCCACAACCAAAAGCTCGACCTCTCTCACTAAGCTACAGGAACAAAAAGCAGACCAATTCTTGATCAGGCTTCGACTTGATGATCATGATGAAAGTGAACACTTGTTCAGGTGAATTGACCACTTGAAAAGGAGGCAAATTGTCCATGTTATCTAATAGCTTAATTGACCACTTCCAGATGAGCATGTTGTGATTTACATGATTTGATCAATTTGATCTACATCTACGGGAGGATTAAGATTCCCACTATTACTTCAAGAGAATTCAACAGATTACATCACTCAATCAACTAATAAAGCTCTTTACTCATATAGAGTATTTTCCAAAAACTAAAAAAAGAACACCTTAGATAATCTGTGTAATTACTGAATTTACTCTCTAAAATAAGTCTAAGTTTCGCTTAAACTGCTTCAGTGGCATCACCTCTTTATAGACTTCAATCCCAGCGGTTACATTTTGTTGCATAATCTTTCAAAAAATTTGAAAGTGCCACGTGCTTATTCACGCTTCAACTGAAATATAACAGAGCTCCTTTTCTATTAATAAAGTTAGTTACTAATTGCTAGAACTCAAGTCATGCCACTTCTTCATATTGGACTAGTTTTTTTAGACAAGTTAACTTATTTTAGTGCAGGCTACTTCACCTCTTCAAAATATTAAAAATCCCCAGATAAGTTTAACACTTTAAGCCTTCAGATCAGAAATGTCTTCAAGTCTCCTAAACTCAGTAGAATGGTAAACATACTTCCGAACCTGTGATTCTGACAGTCATCCTGATAGTCAATTTCAGTGAACTTACTTCATGCGAGTGATACTAATGTTACAATTCTCCACCTCACTAAAAATTGTCTATCGTATTCACAGAATTTACTCTCTCTAAAATTAGCCAAAACTAGGCTTTAACTGCTTCAAAGGTATCACCTCTTTATAGACTTCAATTCCAGCGGTTACATTCTATTATACTATCCTTCAACAAACTTGAAATTGACGACGTGCTTATTCGCATTTCAATTGAAATATAACAAAGCTCCCTCTCAGATAAGAAAGAAAGTTATTAACTGCTCGAACTCAGGCCAGACCACTTCTTTATATCAAGCTAGTTAACTTATTTCAGCGCAGGCTACTTTACCTCTTAAGGACAGTACAAATCCTTATGTTAATTTAAGCCTTCAGGTCAGAAATATCTTCAAGTCTCCTAAACTCAGTAGAATAGTAAACATACTTTTGAACCTACTAATCTGACAGTCATCCTAATAATCAATTTCAGTTAACTAACTTCAGGCGAGTGATACTAAAGTTATAATTCTCCATCTCACTACACATTGTCTATCATCTCCACCTCAACTATGAAACATTACATGCCACAAGATTTACCAAATCCATACAGTGGATGAATTTTGAACTTGGTAAAATCTTAGTGAATATATCAGATGCATTGTCCTCAGTGACCACCTTATTCACACTAACCACCTCTTTTTCCACCATGACCCTTACAAGTAAAGTTTAGCATCTATGTGTTTAGATATTTCATGGAAAACTCGATGCTTAGCCAGATGAATTGTACTCTAATTGTCACATAGTACACTTACTTCTTTCTGTGTGATTCCGAAATCCTTCAGAATTTCTTTAAGCCAAGTTTCTTTCTTGATTGCTTTTGTCAGTGCAATATATTCAGCCTCTGTGGTAGAAAGTGCTACTACCATACGAGATGGATCCACCTAATACCAGAACACGTCCCAGATCCGGCGAGTTTTTGGTCAAATGAATTCAAACCTGCCCCGACGACCCGTTTGACAAAATTTTTTCCTGGCATGTACAGACGGGTTCGTGACGGATCTGAATTTGAACCTGCCCCATTGTCATCCCTAATTCTATCAAATGTTGATCATTGTCATTTTTGTATTTGATGAACTTTTTAAATATCTCAAGACTCACTTCAATATTTTTTAGTGTGGCTTTCCAGGGTTTGTCATGTACCTACTTAATCGTATAGGCTAACTCAGATCTACTGCAAATCATAACATACGTTATATTGCCAACTCCACTTGCATAAATTATGCAAGGCATTTCTCTTCTTTCAGTGATTGTTTTGGGAGCTTGAGTTATTGATAATTTGTAATGTTGCCCCAAAGGTGTACTTACTGATCTTGATTCATTCATATTGTACCTCCTGAATACATTCAGAATAATTCAAAAGAAAATAATTCTTACCCTATTTTAGTATTTTTCTCCCATCTTAATTATAATCATCCTTTTTAATCAATCTTCATGTCACAACAAACAAACTTTTTTTTCATTTTTTTCTAATGTTATAGCTCAATAGAAGTAATGTAACTATTATTGAAAGAGAAATTATTTCATTCTCATTTTCATTAAAAACTTCATCTACTTGAGCGTAATATTAATATTAATTGTATAAACAATGATTTAATTAGAACTTGATGCAATCCACCACCTTTACGTAAGAAGTATATAAGTTAACCCTAAAAAGAAGAGAGAATTAAAGAGTCAACCTAGCTAGCTAGAATTAATTAAAAGGGGAAACTTGTAAAAGGGAAAAAAGAAAAACTAGCCACCCCACAATCAACGCGTATACGTACGTACGTAGATCAAAATCAATGACCTAAAAGTTCCACAACTAGTTCAACCAATTGTAACAGTTGTCATCACATTGAGATACCTCGATCCCACAAATTAAGTTAGTTTACCCTCAATCATATATATAATTATATAAATTATAAAAGAGTATTAATTAGTTGTTTTCACATGAGATATTAAGCTGTAAAAATATATTTAGCTAGAGAAATACATAATTTACCTTATAAATATACTCATTGACCTTATCATTTTCTTGATTACTCACACCTCCTAGAGAGAGAGAGAGTTGACTTTCACCAAAATACACAAAATTATTCTTACAAAAAAATTCAACAAAAAAGAAATCATGGAGTGTAGAAAGCTTGAAATAAATCTAGTTTCGGCCAACAATCTTCCTAATGTCCGAAACATAGGCACAATGAAAGTGTACGCTAGGGTTTCACTCAAGGGCGAGCCGAAAACCGCACAAGAAACCCTAGCGGACGCCCGTGGAGGGACCAACCCCCGGTGGAACTTCCCCGCGCAGTTCACCATCAGCGAGTCGAGTCTCCGGCAAGCCGGGGTGGCGGTGGCGGTGAAGCTCCTGTGCAAGAGAAGCATGGGCGGCGACCGGCTCGTCGGAGAAGTGAACATAGAGGTGAAGAATCTTTTCGAGCTAGGGCTCAAGGCGGAGAGCATTCTGAGCTATGGCGTGGTGGGGACCACCAAGGGGAGATTGAATATTTTGTACAGCTTTGGAGAGAAGGATGTAGTTAGGAAGCCTTCGGGTTGGAGGTCGGCGATGGAGGTCGGGTTCTTCGTGGTGGTCGGAGGAGCGTTGATCTTGCTATCGGACGGTCATGACAAGTCTAGGGTTCATGATGGTGAGGATGATGACGAGATTTTCTACGATGCTATAGGTGATAATTAGGGTTTATGAGCGGTAGTTGAATTGGAAAAGAAGTTGTGGTATGCATGCACGATGAAGAGCCTAATAGATTAATGGAATTAGATTTAATTTTATTTTATTTTTTGGCTGAATTGTAATTAATGGTATCAAGAACCAAATCATATGAAGATTAAATTAATTTAATCAATAATTTAACGACCGTCGTATCGCTGAGTGTTACCCAAGCGGGTCATGACCCGGCTCAATTAACGACCGCCACAAAAAACGATCACTAATTTTAGGCGACTAAGGTTTCTGCACCCATCTGAAAACGGTCCACACCAAAAAACCGTCGTTAATTTAGTCACTAAAATGCGCGTTTTTTTGTAGTGAAAGCACACAACAACATGCGCGCAGTATATCACATGAATTAAAAATTTAATTCTGACATGACACAATCTCCTATACTTATACTTCGTATGTATAATTTTTCCCTTTTATGTAATCTATAATAAAATGATGTAACATTTCCTATTATATATATATACCAATACGTGCATAACACAACACCGTAATAGCTATTTAACTTATTTAGGGAATGGTGTTAGTTTAAGGTGAAAAAGGAGACTGAAAAACCAAATCCATTTTAAATGACATTATATATTGTTAAGATACAAATTGAAGTGTTTTTTGTGGTATGAGGATCCAAACCCAATTGGGTCAACTTCTTCCTGTTACTGTTACATTATGTCTTGAGGCTTGTCCGTATTAACAAAACTACTCTTGGAATTTACAAATAGCTTCTTCATAAGTTTTTTTTGTTGTTGGAATAATCCTTACAAATTAAAGACCCTTTAAATTTGAATATTATGTAAAGTGAGCTTTTATAACCTAATTAGGCTAATCCATTTGTTATAGTTAAAAAAGCTGAACACAGAAACTATAAACTCCATATAGATCTATACAAATGGGCCAACTCTAAAGGCTGGTGAATAGAGTGGGCCCAAAATATTTGAAAGGCCTTGATCGAAGTAATTAATTCAAATTTAGGCCCACTACTACAATTTTAATGAGATACACCTACACCTACACCTACACCTACACCTACACCTACATACATTATATGAACTACTAAGCTATTTTACCCCTCCCACAAAAAAATACATTAATTTAAATATACATAGCAAAATTTTGTGTGAAAATAATTCATGATAAGTTTATCATGAACCAATTTTAAAGTATCAAACATTTAATTAGATGTATCAAAAATCTCATCAGGTGTATCAAAAGTTGAGGGCAATTAAATTTAGGGAGAATTACAAAATGATTCACAAAATTGACACGAATTACAAATATGTTTATGTGCAGAAAAAAATATGCTTCCGTGCAGGAAAAAATTATACTTCTGTGCAGAAATTGTGAACCAATTTGTAAATATAGCTACTTTTTTGAACCAATATGTAAGTTACCCTTAAATTTATATATTAACCTCAGCTTTTGATACACCGGCTGCATATTATGATACACTTAACCAAATATTCTATGCTTTAAAACAATTTTATGATAAACTTATCATGAACTAATTTTCACACAATACCTACCAAGTATACTTTAATTTTAATACACAGAAGAAACAATTGTTAAACACCCATTTTTCCAAACTGGCCGCCGCCTTCCATGGTGTCGCGCCGGCACCTCCACCGCCTTCCAATATGAAGCAGCCAAAGACTAATTAGTTGGTTAGTGTTAATAATATATTTTAGCAATTAAGTGTTAATTGATTTTAGTCAAACAATTTGGTCGAAGTCAACTTGATCCACAAAATAGGAGGACCTTTAAGGGGGCGCTTGTTTCAAATTCTTCAATGATAATGAGAATAAAATTTCATTTTCCTTTTTTGCCCCACATATGTTGAATGTGTGTTTGTATTTATGGTGATTATATTAATAGTGTTGTGCTCCAATTTTAGAAAAAGTGAACAAAAAAGAAAGATGTTGATTGTGATATTGGGGATTGATTGAGGAGGATGGTTACAAGGTGAAAAGGGGTAATCAAATGGGAGTGTTGATTATCTTATTTAGGAGGAAAAACAATGTTATGTATCTCATTTGTTATAATTTGCTACTATAATTACTACAATTATATCTCAATTCTCATTACCATCGAAGGATTTTCATACCAAGCGCCCCCTAAATAGATTTCTCCTACTTTTATTTTGAAATTAATAGAAAAAGCATAATAGAATTGAGTTTAACAAAATGCTGAATCATATATTTTTAGGTCCACTTCTGCACTTTTTCGTCCGTGCTAAATTGCTTTCTCCTATAATCATTACAATATTCTTCTTTTCTCTTTTTTGTTCACTGTATAGTCAACATCTTTTCTCCTAGTCGAATTAATAGAGTATTGATAACTAATTTTAATTTTACAACTCACAACTCACTAATCGTCTTAATTATAAACAAATTAATTTGATCAAAAAACGCGCTCAAATTAATAATTTAATTAAAATAATGTATACTACTTAAAAATTAAAATATACGGGAAAGAGATTGATATAGGGCTTGTTTGCAAGCTCTAAAAAAAGTGTAGAATCACTTTTTTTTGAAGTTGATAAGATCCAGTTTTTCAAAAAAAAAGTGATTCTACACTCTTTTTAGAGTTTGCAAACACACCCATATTGTAGGATCAATTATATTTATGAGCTTATCGATCAATATTGAGCTCAAACTCGACTTAATTGAATTCAGATCGATTATAATTTGTTTCAAATGAATAAAAGTAACTTGCTAATGGGTTCAATTTAATTACGTACACTCTTAATAATAACATATTAATAACATATACTACGTTTTTTTAATAGTTTTAGGTTAGGTCATAGGTGCCCAAACCAAAGTAATAGTGAATTTGTTTATTTAATTTAGGTTTGAGTTTCGATATTTCAATTAATTAATTTTTAATAAGATTATTGAAGCCCATACTTTGGTGTTTTGACTTTAAGAAACAGGTCATAATGTAGAAATGATAAGCCAATGAGTAGTACAAAACAAGAGAGAGATAGGAGAGAGAGAGATATTAAGTCATGCGCGACCATTGATTCAGGCTAAAAAACAAACACTTAAATTAAAATGCATAAAAATATAAGAGATTAATGCTGTGAGTAATCATCAAGAAAAGGAATTGGTTGCAGAGAATGTGATAATTTGTACGTGCATGCACGCTCACAAACGCCCAGGCCAGGCCTATATGATGCATCTATTTCATCTCTCTCTAATAATAACATCAATTTTGTACTACTTGCATTATTATTTTTAGGGCACAATTTTTATTTTTTAAAAAATATAATGAATAGAATGTGTATGACAGTGAGATTTTGATTGTAGAATTTCAAAATAATATTTTCATTTTAAAAATATGTAAAAACTATTGTGAAACAAATTAAAAAAGAAAGTGCGTAAGCCAATTTTTAAAGGACGAAAGTAGTACATTATTACGGGGAATGCACCAAGACTTTCACACACTAGGTGCGCAGAAAAAAAATTCGTATATTCGTCCCGATTGAGTTGGGTCCAACGAACAATACTAATAGTGTAATTAAATGTGAGTCTAATTCTAATTTAAATGTGTTAGTTTTTTTCTAATTTTTTAGCGTAATATGTTAGTACTTAATACTCTATCAGTCCACAACAAAAATATATTTATTTGTTTTATCTAATTCGTACATCAAAAGTGTGCATACCTTTTTTATAGAAATAATTACTAACACATGTTATTTACTTATATTTATATTAATTATTTTATTCACAAATGAATCACAATACTCTATTTTTATTTTATTTTATCAACTCTTTTTTGAAACAAATAAGCACACTTTGAAAACGTTAGCCTAACCTTTTCATTTTGCAATGCTACGCCAAATTTTTTATTTGGGTTCTATATATTCATCAAATTTTTACATATTCTTCAGCTTATCTTTTTCCTTTTTAAAAAAAATATTTATTTTCTAATTTATTTTTTCTTTTAACAGATTATTATAAATTTTAATATTTATTTGAGCATAGTTCAATCATAGATTTTTGGTGCACTAAATTCTCCACTTGCCCCTCTTTGTAGTAAATAAATTCTAATATGAATGCATTAAAATTTTAAGTTCAATTTATATTTCTTATTTTGATTTTTGCAAAATACAAAGTACATATGGAATTATATAATAAGTGCAAGTATAGTGATATAATAAAATTGGAATGTCAAAATTATATTCATATTTTGAATAGATAAATTTAAAATTCTTGAGTACGTTACAATTTTACCGTTGTCTTAAAAGATGGCTTAATAACCCCATAAATTACTTTACTTAAACATCAAATTCAGAGTTGCTTTTAATTTTTCTTTCTTTATCGCTTTTCAGAGGTTTCATTTGTGTGACAAAAAGTTACTGTTTAACTATTAACAAAGTTATTATGGATAATAAAGATCCACGTGCTACTACGTCTCGGCACGTGACTTGTTCTTTCGGGAATCCATTATATTCATTCATCCCACAACATATAATAGGTACTATATGTCTTAAAAAAAAATTATATAATTAGTAGAGTTTTGTAAAGACAAAAACTTGTATTAACCTAAGTTCACGAACTTAGGTTCTCAAATATTACTGTCATGTGTATACAACATCATTGTTATGTATATAGCCATATACACTATTACGGTTAAAAAATCAAGTATATACCGATAGTGGTTAGTAATTACTGATACGAGTTCATATGAACTCGAGTTCACAGGAGATCTACTCTTCTGTATAAATATATATTGATATTATGATGACAAAATTTAATTTAGAAAAAGTTGTTGGTCTTAATAGTAAAAGAATATGTAATGTGTGGTGAGATAACTAGAGTAAGTAAATATGAATACATCTCTTATAAATTTGAATTCATATAAATTTTTATGTTGATTTGCATATTAAAACTAAAAATCTATTTTACGATTTTTACCTTCCAAGGAATAACAAGAAATCTAATCGTAGTAGACTTTTTTTTTTTTAATAATTACAAAATGGGGTCGTCAAAACTTGAATCTCCAAAAGAAAATGAGTATATAGTCTACTCATGATTAATGCATTAAACCTAAGAAAATAAAATAACAAATTTGTAAAATTTTGTCACTTGACCATAATTCAAAACTTGGTGCATACATGAAATTAATATATACAAGAACATTAACATTAATAGTTAAAATGGAGCAACTAATAATCAAAGTAATTAAAGTAACATAATTAATCAAAAACCTCTATAGATGACTACAAAACATGGCAAAATGGCCTTAGCATTAAAAACATACAACTCATCCAAATTCGAATAAACTCCGGCTGCTCCGGCCACGGAATCATAATCCTCCAATTCCCCTTCCGGGTTCTTCTTGACCCGCCCCGCTATGACCCGGCAAACCAGCATAGCCCTCTTCCCTTCGTTGATTGCGACTCTACAATTATCGTGAGCTTTTCCACTACTTGCCGTCGTTAATATACCTATAACCAATCAACACGTCACATTTCAGTTAAAGTTAGTGTCGCGTTTCAGTTAATATTTTTATCAAAATTAGTGTCACGTGTTTCATTTATATTGGTTAGTGCAGTTTAGTTAAAACTAGTGTCACATTCAGCCAAAACTGATATGACATTTCATCAATTGGTGCACATGATATAGACAAAGGACTAATTGGATGTTACCTCCGGAAGAGATTTTAATATACCTATAATCAAATGACAACTCGTCCTATTTAAATTAAAGTTAATATTGCGTTTCAATTTAATACTTTTAATCAAAATTAGTGTCACGTGCTCCATTTATATCAGTCTGTGCAGTTTAGTTAAAATTGGTGTGCTCCAGTCAAAACTGACGTAGCTGGTGCATATGAGATCGACGTAGGCTAATTGGATGTTACCTTTAGAGGAGATTTGAGACGTGACTTTGAACCCGTTTTTTATGATGCTACAAATGGAGCAAGTTGGGATTGAGTTGCACAAATTGGACGACCCGTTTAGGCCGAGGGAGCACATCAAGGTGGTGCAATGGAACCGGAGAAGCTCGTTGCCGTCGGCGAGGCAGCGGGGGTGTTTCTTGGCCAACCTGGTGGCTTTGATCTTGATGCTGTCCCTGTACTCCTCAAATTTTGAGATTGTTTTGGGGGTATTTTGGACTTTTAGTATGCGATCTATTTTGCAAACTGGGGCTTGTTTCTTGAGCCAGCTTGATTGGAATATGATCTCCACTATGTTCTTGCTTGTGTCCTCAGGGCCCAATTCAGACACTGCATGTTCAGCATTTGATTGATCAGTTATTACGACATTTTCTTGTTTTCTGTATATACATAGATATATGTAAGCATCATTAATGAAATGTTGGGTAGAGTGAGATTTGACATAACAAGAAGTGAATATTGCTATTATTTTAAGACTAAGTAGGTGACAACCAAGATTCAAAATTTAAGTAGAAAATTAGCATTTGGGTAATTAATATATGTAAACCACAAGGCATTGAAGTACTCAAATCCCAGAAATTGAAGTTTGACTAGCTAGCTTGATACATTAATTTGACAAACATGGATCATCTCCATTTTTTTTGTGTAAATTTTGGAAAAAGATAGACAAAATGCATGTCTCATCCATCTGTATTATCACTCATTATTTGATACAAATGACGAATCAGATAAACGAAATGCAGAGGACCCATTTTTTCGAATTTGACATCAATGATCAAGAAAACTAGTCTCTAGCAACTCCAGATTTAATGGCAATGATTCGAGTCCAATACTGATATAAGAGGCCAAACAAATTAATAACAAAAATAAAACTTACATTCATAGTGATTAATCATTACATCATTTTAATTAAACATCTCATCTACTATAATAACATCATGCCAATATATTTTAAATAACAATCTGTTTTTTTTCCAACAATGTATAATGCACAAATAATGTAGTTATAATTCACTGTTGGATGATTTCCATTATGTTTTCGTTGATGAATTCAAACCAAACTACCCTGAATTCGTATCAATCAATTTGCAGACATGAGTGGATAACATACACATGAAAGAAACGAAGTGTAACAGGGGAAGAGAGAGAGAGATACCAGCATGCCTAACAGCCTGGTGATGCTCGAGATTCTCAGGTTTCATGAAGATTTCACCACAGACAGGGCAAGAGCAGATGCTGTTTCTGAGAGAAGGGTCTCTGGTCATCCCAAGAACAGGGTCCACCACCATTCTGCACTCATAACAACCAGACAGCTTCCTGAATGGCATGTTCCTGAAAGCTCCAGAAATGGAGGGAGATGAAGACGACGATGTCACATTCAAAGAGACAGTTCTCATGGATCTGCTGGAGCCATCACTTTCCGACCCCATTAAACGAGCCCTCTTCTTCTGCTCTTCAGATGGTGAGATTTCTGGCTTCTGCATCACTTTCGTGTTGCTGCACAGCGACCCTGAGCACTTCAATTTCTTGCTCTTTTTCTCCATTTCTTCCAGGGTCCCCTGTTTCTTGCATTTTTGGTCCATTTCTTCGAGGATTTGCTCTTCCTGGGTCCCCTGTTTCTTGCATCTTTTGTCCATTTCTCTGAGGATTTTCTCTTTCTTGATCCCCTGTTTCATGCATTTTTGGTCCATTTCTTCGAGGGCCTGTTCTTTCTTGATCCCCTGTTTCTTGCATTTTTTGTCCATTTCTTCAAGGGTTTGCTCTTTCTTGATCCCCTGTTTCTTGTATTTTTCTGATTCTTCAGGCAGCTTCTGCTTCTGGGACTTTTTCTGGTGGTGGTGTTGTACCAGCTGCTGCTGCTGTTGTACGTGGAGGTACTTGCAGGTGAAGAGGCTCCTCACAGCTGCCCATGAGTGTGGTTTCTTTTCTTTCTGAGGGTGTTTTGGCTTGCTGTGTTTTCTGGGTTTTGTGCTTTTCGCCATTGGAGGAGGTGGAAGGGTGAGTTTCCTCTGTTTGGAAAGTGCTTACAAACATGCACTTTTTTACAGAGGTGGAGGAGTGAATGAGGCAGATGCTTTGCTCTCTTTACTCTTTGCACTGAACCAGGATTTGGGTATTGTCACTATTATGGGCCTCATCTATAGATACAAAATATTATATGTAAAATGCAATACAATTTTTGTATATACATTTTACTATAGAAATAGTTGAAAGAAATACTTGATATGGATCTTTTGGTCCGCAATGAAACCAGTAAATAGTGTTGGAAATTAAACGATAATGTATGATTACATTATTTTTTTTCTTTTTAGTTCATTATTACGGTTACGAAAAAATTATGATTTGATCAAATTTAAAAGAAAAAAAATATTTTAATAATATATTATCATTTTAATACCAACACTATTTGCTGGTTTTATTGTCCAGCTAAAAATCCATTTCCGTGTTGGTTTCATTGCCCAATAGAGAATTAGTTGTTTGAATAAGCATAATAAGACACTCTCCTTTCCGTCAAAAATTATTCATTTACTTCTTTACACATAATTTATAAAATATATTACCTCCGCTACTAAAAAAAAATTGTAATCTTTTTAAAGTTTATCCTATAAAATTTATATAATCACAAAATAAAAATATTTCTTATAATCTTCATATTTCACATTCTATTTATTATATATTTTTTCGAACCAAACATAGGAGTAATATTAATTGGGACTAAAGTCATAATTAAAACAAAATAAAGTGTTTAAATTCAGTGTATCTAAACTATTTTTTAAGCAATAATCTCGATTCTGTGTTGCAAAATCTTCGAACCATCCTTGTCTAATAATTCATACTATCATTTAAAACAAATAATACATGTACGAAAATATAAAATACTTAAAAAAAATTCCTTTGAAAAGGAAAACAGAAAACATGAAGGATGGGGAAGGGGGACAGTGAGGAAGACATCATTCGCTAACTGACAAAGGAGCATGTGTGAATTATTAAATACTAATTAGTAGACTAATGCAACAAGGAATCTCACACTCTCTTTATCAATAAACTATTTTAACCAAACTACAATGCCAAAAATTAAATTATTTTATTATGAGCTAATTAATTGCATTCAAATGAGGACATCCGGATAAGTAGGAGCTTCCACTTTATGATTTTAATTTTTTAATCAAATTTGGTGTATTAAATAGTAAATTTATGTAATTTTTTTTTTTTGTATTTTTCGTTGTACGCAAATGTATTTTATCCTAGACAAATGTATTATACAAAAATAGTTTATAATAAATTTAATATGAAATAATTTTAAAGTACCAAACATATGTATAGGAGTAGTAAAAATCTCATCAAGAGCATCAAAAGTTTGAATTAGTGGTATCATATTATAAATATTATAAATTTTATTAATCCTAATTTTTAATATTTTTAATAAAATATATGATATTTTAAAATTATTTTATAATAAATTATGCTAGTATAAAACTATCCTTTATAGTAAGGGAAAAAAATGCAGGATATATACTAGATTTATCTATTTTATTCTCTTCAATATCAGCAAACAAAGCATAAGTAGATTACATACGAATTGAAAAACAGAATCAAAACTAACCTTCCGCCGTTGTTTGCTTTAAAGAAAATTTGAAGATGATTTCACAAATTTTCTCAGTTTTTTAGATGATGCATATTTATAGAGGGAGTTAAGAGAACAGAATTGGAACCACAATAAACGCATAAACAATTGATTCAATATTTAAAAAAGAATACAAATTAAAACATGTTGAATGGAAACTATTATAAATACAACAATTGAATATGTAAAATAAAAGGAAATAAAATAATTATATTTCCATTAATATTCTTGATTCTTTGCATTACCCAAATTTAGTCCACCCTAACTCGTCCATTACTTACCATGAACAATGTTAATAATTCACTTTACTAGATACACCGATACAATGTAAACATACTATAAAAAGATTGGTCACTTACATATTAATTAAAAAAAAAATCACTATATTTTGATTAAAAAAATTTACACGAAAGTTTTTTTTTTTTTCAAGGAAGAGTTTTTTTTTTTTTTTTGCACGGGACCAATATGTAATTTTTGTAAATTTATTGAACCATTTTGTACTTTTCCCTAAAAAAATTCTCAAATTTATAGTAATTCAAACAAAATATATCATTTTATTATTTTCACACCATTAAAGTAAAAATACTTTATCAAAAGAAAATAAACATGACACAGAGGAATATTTGACCTCTAACTTTAAAAGACGTTCTTTTAAATAATTAGGAATTTCAAAACGTCAAATATAATTTTAAAGTCCTGAATATAAAAGTCTTTAACTTAATTCGTTTTTCAAGTAATGCACCAATAGTTTTACATTTTTCTACTTATCAAGCCTCAAAATCGATGTCTAAAAATGAAATATAAGTAAAAGCATGCAAAAATCATGCGTGATTAAGTTTATTACTTAACGGGTGTATATCAATTTGCACCTCAAGATACACACGTTACTAGGAGAAGTATATTTTTAAAAAATAGTACCATAAGTATAGATAAATATGTGTATTTTGTGAGTATACACACATTAATATTTTTTTAGAGTGTCCAAATAATGTTGTGATGTTGTAATAAAATAAGTGTGCAAAAATTGTGTTTCCTATAATGTCACATTAAAGTTTATATAATGTCAATAAAAAGAAATATCATTTTGAATAAATTGAGATGATTAAATAGAAACAAAAGGAAGAGCCTAGAGCTTATTTATAAGTAAAGAGAAGAAATGTAGATTCTTTAATTTTTACGATTGGAGTTATAATTTAAAATTAGTACTTGGAGTGTTAATGTATTTGAATAATTTCAGTTGAGTTTTACAGTATCTAATTGTAATAAGGTGTTTGAAGGTATTCCCCATATATAAATATACTGATATTTAAGAGTGGAAATAAATTTTTTCTGATTAAAAAAATAGAAACTAGAGGATTAGTTTAAATTTAAACATGGAACAAATATAACTGCCATAAATTTGGCTCAAAAGTTGACGAAAATTAAAAAAAAAAGTAATGGGCACGAAAATTAGGGAATCTAGAACTAAGAGCAACGCTAAGAACAAGGACAGCACTAATTACTTCATAATTAATGGTGCTTTGAATGAGAAAAGCTGATTTGATTCCTTAATAAAGTTTCGTACTCCTTATTAGCTTTATTTTTTTATGTCATTTTGATCTTACTCCAGTACATACATTTTAGTGTCATATCTCTTTAAATTACTAAAATTAGTAAAATTTTATCATCAACAAACTTGTACGTCATACATAAAATTTCATCGTGCCAGCAAATTTAAGATGAAGACAATTCAACAATTCATCTCCACACAATCATGAAAAAGAAAAAAAGTTTGCTTAATACTGAATTGGAAAGAAGGAATTTGGAGGGAAATTAAATGTGGAGAAAAAAAATTAAAAAATCACTCGGTTAACATTTAACAGCACAATGTGGTGAAATAGGAAAATTCAAATTAAAGGTTGAGAGTTTTATGTTATGGTCTGAAATTCTTAACTCCATATGTAAGAAACCAAATGAAGTCAAAATAAATTTTAAGTAATAGTGGTGAAATAATAGTTAGGTATAGTAAGAAGTGTGTAACAATAGATTTATCTACGAATAGGTGTGTGCAAAATGAGTAGTGTGTGAGTGCATCGGGCATAAGAAGTGTTGTTTCTGAAACATTTATTGTGTTATGTTGAAAGGATGTGTTTGCAAATTCTACTAACATCCTCCAGAATCATTTCTTCAAAAGTTGTACCGAGTAGCTTTTGAAGAAAAAAAAAACGATTATGTCTCACTGTAGAGTTTGCAAAAAAACCACCAAAATATCCAGGAGAAAGTTCCATACGAAGAAAACTAACACGATCATAAGATGAGGAGGGTGGTTTGGTTATGTACCTATAGAAGCCATGATCAGCAGAATGTAGAGTTGGAGGAACCAAAATCTACTAAATGACTGGAATCTGGAGCCTGTATTTAGTTATGTGACTATATACAGATTTGCTACAAGAAACATAAGGTAATTAAAGTCCGAAATGTTTCAGCCAACGGGGAAAAGGAGAATTCATGGCACTTAGTGAGACAGTATCGTGCAGATAAAAAAGTTTCACGCAAGAGATAGTATGTTTGTGACTACTCTTCTACAAACACAGCTGATGTTCTTTCCTCTGCAGTGGAAATTACTTTTAAAGCCTACAATGAGAGCAGAAACTGTGTTGGAGAATCATATTGATATTTATACACCTGAGAACAATGGATCCAAACTGTGGAAAAAGTTAAATGTCATCGTTTCGGAAGTTGTTTCGAGTCTTATATTGATTTTCATCTCTAAAAATGACTAGAAGTATATCTAAACATACTGATGCACACCAAATTTTTCAAGATGAATACCTCTAATCAAATGCATAGGGATCATCTGCATATGGATTTAAAGATCCTTCAGTGAACAAATCACCTATGTTGGAAGGTTTTGGCTTGCCTCCACCTCTTACTCCCTGGATCATATTAAAAGTAATGTATCATCAATAACTAATAAAATCGCACAATTGAACATTCTCTTGTGCAGGTATGCACAGCACGAGCATAATTGGATAAGTGCAGATGCATATGTACGATTTTCCTGTTTTTTTAACAAAAGGAATCATTCATTACTTCAGCTGTAAATGGAACATAAATATCTAGTCAAACAACAGGTGCTTTTCACAGTTTGATTAACATTATCTTTTGTATCGATAAATTCTGTTTGTATATCAACAAGATGCTTTACTTCAGAAATATAAAGGGACAACAAATGTTAAGAGCAACAGAATCATGTCTCAGGTTAAATGCCTACTTGCCTGGATAGAGGCAGTAGGTGTCTTTGCTTTTGGTGTATTTCTCTTCCTCTGCTTCCTCGGGTCCTGTTATCCAGATGGTTGTAACAAAATTAAGAGAGTAGTCATAATCTGATTTCTCATCCAAAACCTAGGAAATGGTTACCGTTAAATAATTGAATAACTACTAACCCCAAACATGACTGTACTTCTGGTCTTCCTCTTTGTGATTGTTCTACCATTCGAAGTTTCAATTTCATATTCGTGGTGAGTCACCTGACATTTACGAAGTCTTAGTGAGACAGGCATATTATTATCAGAGTGTACTTAACTGGTATGTGCACAATCCACACTAAGTTGCAAATTTACAAGCAGATTTGTGGAGCAGTCACACCTTCCTGTGCTTAGGTATATTATTAACATTCTCGGCTTTCTTCAATAAATTTGAAACTGGAGTTTGGGTTGCTTGTGGGTATGGAGAATCCTGGAAAGAAACAGCTAAATGCATAGTAATACTGCACGACTTTGAACCAAAACAAAGATATAACTAGTTTTCACATAAAAGTAACCTTTTCCTCAACTTCTGATGTATCAAGAGGGTGATGAGTTCTTCTGTACCCATCTTTACTTCTTCTCTTAGCGGATGAGACAGAGTAGTTCTGTGAAATATTAAATTGACTGAGTAATCTCATCTCATGAAAGAATTACTTCATAAAAAATATCAGAAAACAAAGCAGGTAGAGTTTTCACAGACCGATGCATGATTTAAGATGACCAATTGCTTATACAAAGAAAAATACTACCTGGATTTAATTCATATGATTTATTAGAATTTCAAATCATGATATTATTTTTGCAAATATCATTAATTATACTGAAGTTATGAGACAGAAAGAGAGTGTTTTCATGTTATAGAGCCTCACCTTTTTCGATGTAACTTCCTGATCCTCTTGTGGATTGTCTCCCATTACTTTCCACTGTAGCTGCAGTAAAGCCCTCTGTCTCTCTTCCTGAGTTATTTAACAAAAGCATTAATGCTATAGTGAAACTACTTAAGATGCAGTTACATGAAATACCTTTGCCCTTTGAAGATCCAACTCTTCTTGTAGTCTTCTGTAGTCATCTTCATGTTCACATCTCAAAGCCCTCAACTGAGCCTCATGCTCAGACCTAAGCAATTTTGTTTTCTGCAGGACATACATAGTTAAATACATAATATCAATCTTTCTCGTACTTATGGTAATTTAAAATGGTATTCAGACAATGTACCTCTCTTAATTCAGTTTCAGCATGAAGTTCAGCGCGTCTTAGTTCTTCAGTGTGCTTAGAGATGAGTTTCGTTTCTTTATTAGCATGTTCCTGCTGCATGTTGCTAATCTGTGGAGAAAACATTAACAATGATCTAAGCACAAGTGTTGGACATTTTTGCGTTTATTCTCTGTAGATAATCTCAGAAATTGAACCAAAATGATATAAGAAGACAAGAAGCAGCATGCTCACTATGTCAAAATCTCATCATGAACTGGAAAACAGCTCCATGTTTAAAACATATCATCATCATACACCTGTGAACAATGGTCCATTGTGTCCAAGAAATTTTGTCCAAGATTTCCAGATAATAAGGATCGCTGTTTATTATAGTTTAATTATCCATTCTAAAGCAAGAACTAAATCCTGATTAAAGAATAAGTCTACTGTAGCCTCAGATAAGAGTAATATATGGTAAATAGAGAAGAGAGGAATTTACTTTGCAAAGGTACCGACTATAGAGAGGAAATATTTAATAAAGTAAGGAAATGTGGAAAACTTTAAAGGAACAAAGGTAATATTTGCTTTTCAGTTTTGTGCTTCCTAATAAAAGAAATTTTTACTTGGCTCCAGGGGTCATATGATTTCAAAACTGTCAAATTATCACTTCAAGAGTTTGCTTCTTTTCTTTCCCCTTTTCCATTGAACAAAAGAAAAGGGGGGAAATTAATTTTCTTCCATTTTTTATGTTGTCTCTATATTTTTTGTTTATACTGAACTAAATATTTTGTATTTGGAATTATAACAAACTTTAAAACTTTGAAATATTCAACTTTCAGATCCACATGGTATCATACCAATGCAGCATGTTCTTCCTGCACCCGCAGCAAATGTTGTTGAGATTCTTCCTTGAAATCTTTAATTTTTAGCTCATATTTCTTTTCCACATCTTGGATCATTTGATCAGCCTGAAAGTAGACACATATCAAATTGTTAACTCAAAATTGAACGAGGCTCAAAAAGGATAAATTGACTAAGAGAACCTTTTCCTTCTCTAGATTAACAGCCTCCTGCTTCTCCACCTCATACTTCCTTCGTATATCATTGATGGCCTGATCAGACTCTAACCATAGTCAATTTGATGTATCCAAAGAAGACCAGGAAAATGTATAATCATGAGATAGTTACAATGGTGAAAGAAAAGAGAAGACCTGGTCATTTCTCTGAGATATTTCTTTCAAATGCTTTGACAGTTCCAAGTGTTTGCTTTCTAACATGTGATCGTATTGCTTCTTGGCTTCCTGAAGCTTACCTTCAGTATCAGCCAGGGATGTCATAGCCTAAAACAGAAGATTATATAATTACTTAACCATCCAAGAGGTTGTTTACAAGAATTTTGGAAACTCAATCAAAGAATACCTCTGCTTTCTGATCATGGACCTGCTTTTCTCGGGCCTTCAGTTCAACAACAAGCTGGTCCTTCTCCCCTAATGCATTCTCAAGATCACTAATGCTTTTCTCAAGTGAGTGTACATTTTCTTCACTTTTCTCAACCACTTTCTGCAAAAGATCAATTTCCTCTTGCTTTTTCAGGATATCTGCTTTTAGTCCATCCATAAGACATTTGCCGTCTTTCTCTAACTCAGAAAATTTCAGGGATAAATCTTGCTGCATAAGATAAACAAAAAATATTTCAACCTATGCCACTTTCAATGCCACAATAGAGGAATATCAGTAAACGAGCTTTCACCAGTTTTTCATCAGATAATCTTGAATTTTCTGATGTATTCCTGAGGTTATCCTCCAATGTGAGAATCGAGGCTTGCATTTCAGTCTGTTTAGAAACAAGAATAAGAGCTTCACACTCCAGTTTCCGAATTTTTGCTTCTGATAACCTGCATTCTTCTGCATGCTGTACCATTGCAAATTCCTGTTCTTTCTGAAGTTCAAGAACTTTATTGTCCAACTCATGATTAACCAACTGCAAAGCATTTTTCTCAGATATAACACTTGTCAACTGGTTGTGTATCTGATCAAACTTTTGTTGAGCACACTTAGAAACAAGGTCTTTCTCCTTCTGAGCCAACTTAAGACATGAATCAAATAACACATTAAGCTGAATGACTTTCTCGGAGAATGTAATGCTTTGATCCTCGAGTTCCTTGAACTTCACAACCAGCAGTTTAACAAAATCTTTAAGATTTTCTATCTCCAATAGTGCCATTTCCAGTCTGTTAGAAAATTCATCTTTTACACATAACAACTCCGAGTATTCTCTCTGCACTTTATCCTTGGAATTCTGCAATTCAAGCAGGCCATCTTCTTTGACTCTCATGTCAAGCTGTAGCTTTTCCACCTCAATCATCAACCTTTCTAAATCCATTTTGTTTGATGCTACATCTTCTTCCAATTGTTTTATCACACCATCTGCTTCAAACATAAACAGAGCAAGTGAATAATTTTCTAAGGACCTAAAACAGTTCAATCTGGAAACAATCATGGGAAGAGTGGGTGGTGTGGGGGGTGACCAAAAAAAGAACACCGATTCCAAAAACACTCATGTATATTTGTAGAGGATACTTTCACCCGACAAAAAGACTTCCACAAACTGATATGTAAAGTTTACTTTAAGAGGTTTTGCTGCATTACCTTTCTCGCTAATCAGGCAGGCAGCTCTGTTTTGTTCATTTCTGAAAAAAGTCTCCATGTTTCCCTTTTCAAGGCCAAGTTCCATAAGTTCCTTGTCACCTTAAGTCACAACATAACAATTAATTTAAATACTCTAATCACATATTTGTAATTTGCAATAAATGAATAAAGCAACTATTGATTTCCTAAATATGAAGTCCTTTATGATCCAAAATACAGATAACACAGCCTTAAAGATAAACTATCACAATTGCTTCACTTACGAGCTTTAATCGTGTCTTCTGAAGACTCCAACTTCAAAGACATAGACTTCATATGCTCATGCAATTTATCAAGAGCAACTGATGTTGTGGACATTTTATCTTCAAAAAACTCCTTATCTTTCTCAGCTGCGGAAGTCTATAATTAATACAATAGCAGAACATCTCATAATATGGACATGAGGCATTAGTTATATAAAGACCACTTACCATGTTGAACCTGAATATTTAACTGCTCCAGAGTTTCAGTGAGTTGGTTACACAGTGCCTTCGTTGATGAGAACTTTGCTTCAAGTCCTTTCCAGAGCTTCTCATCTTCTTTCTGCTTCACTTTAAGCTTTGCATTTTCATTGAATGCGTTTTGCAGTTTCTCTTCCAGCACACAAATTTGTTCCGTCAGTTTCTTGAGCTTAGAAGTCTGCCATTTCAAATATACAGCCCAGCTTAGTCCTTAATTTTAGTTTTGATGATATCAAAAGTTATTCCAATGAGTACTGCAGTGTGATAACTAAGATTAAGAGTTTCTACTTTGAGTGAGATAAAATCATAAATCTATTTACACTTTCAAAGATATATACACATATATTCTATGACAAAAACTTCAGTGAACAAAGAATTTATAGAATGTAGAGGGCATATGTGCTAGCGCTGAAGCAAACCACATAATAAGTTTTTTCTACTCTTTCCCCCAATTTACCGCCAACTCGAGTTCTGTTTTCGCAGAAGCTTGTTCCCTGACCAACTTCTCTGGAAAAAAATAAATAAATGCAGTCGATGAGAAAAACTGAACAACATTTGCTGGAAAATGAATGAATATTAGGAAGATCGTTAGAACCTGCCGTGAGCCTCAGATTAGCAAAATTTCCAGAAGGAACCGAGTCCGAAGGCGGGAGCGAAGGACTAGCAACCACCTTTTTGCTCGAAGCTCCGGTACTAGATCCAGACAGAAATTTATACTGTTCTAGGCTTTTTATGCCCGATAACCCTATAAGTCTAGTCATTGTGAAAATCACGAACGAGATCTGCAGCGAAAGCCCTGGATTCGACCTCAAACCTTCAGATTAAGAGTTTTACTGTTCCGAATCGAAATCTCAGTGAGAATTTCTAGGTTGAGCTGTTACTTACTGAATCACATGCCCTAAAAACTAGAAATTCCGACCACGAGTCTTCTGATTGAATTGATACAGTAGCCGAAAGATCAGCTTTGTGTTGGAGCTCTCTACAGTGAGAAGATTTCGAGCAATTTAGGTCTGTAATCAAGGAATTAGAATCAACAGAGAACTAAAAATATCCTACAAGAAATCAATCCGTGTAGTGCATCTCCGAGAGGATTTTCTGAGAGAAGAGGAACGTTTGAAATGGATTTAGCGCGAAACGACGCGTATTTATAGTGGGGTAAAATGACGTGTGTCCACGAGATAATGTTGCAACGTGAGACCACTAAGTCAGTGGCGAACGATGCATACTGCATAACGATTTTGTTTTCGTATTAGTTATTTAACTACAAAAATAAAAATAAGGAGTTTTGATTTTATTTTTAAAAAAATACATCTCATTTTTTAAGGTGACACTTCATTTTATAAATTCTTTAAATGATGAAAAACACTTTTTGAATTTTTGATAAATAGTAAGTGTGATGTTTGTGTTTTAATTTTTGAATAGTATGGTAATTGGTGTCTAATAATACTCCATTTATTAATCAACTTGTAATTAATAATATCCTAATATATAATATATTTATTATAAATACTTAAAATTTGAATGCAAATCATACACTTAAACGCATATAAGAATTTATGGAATGTAAAATATTCAATTGTTTGTATGAGTATTGCACAAGAGATTATTTCTAAGAGGAAGTTTAATATGCAACTATTGCATGATGCACTTACTCAATAGTGAAAATTATTTATACTGAAAAGTGTGAGTTGATTATATTGAAAAGTATAGATGGATATACTGATTTTACAATGCTATTGATTTTCAGTGTAAACTTTTCAGTTTACTTAACTCACGTTTTTTATGAAATCAATCTTTACTTTTCAATATAAATAGTCTCAACTATTCAGTAAATGCACAAGGTGGAAAGACTTAGGAGGTGTTAGCATGAACTTATAAGCTCTTTAAAATATCTTATAAGCTCTAAGATACCTTATAGAGTGTTCGGTAAAACAAAATACCTGAAAGCTTATAAAATCTTAAAATAAACTTATTACATTTTATAAGCTACTCACTTCATCCAGTACTTTAAAAAAATATTCAATTTATTTATAACGACTTAACAATACCCAAAACATCCTTCTACATATTGCATTAAACCACGTGTAAAAAAATGTGTACATTTTTACTGGATGTGGAAGTATAAAATAATAAGTTGGGATATTCTAATTTATTTTTTTTCTCAACACCTCAACTCACTTGCCTCATCCCACCACCATTTCACAACCTCTATCTCAACATAAAAAATAATAAAATATTTTTTTATTAAAATTAATATTTTTAAAAAATTACTTCTTCCGTACCAAGAGACATTGCATACTTTCTATTTTAATTTGTTCCACAAAAAATATACATATCTAAAAGTGAAAATTATTTATTAAACTCCACTCTCATGCACATATAATATTCATAAAAATATACTTATTACATTTTTCTTAAACTACACGCCCAAAAAACTCCGCAATGTCTTTTGGGACGGAGGGTACGATAAATTATTAAAAAACTTATAAATTACATTAGTCAAACACTTCAACAACTTATAAACTACTTAAAGATAACATTTTATAAACTCTTAAAAGAACTTATAAAATATTACTGCCGCCGTCCCTGAAAAATTTTTAATCCCTTTTTTACACTTTTTTTTAAGAAAGTAGTAAAAGGTAGAGTATTGAGAGTAATGTAGAAAAATATATTATTAAAATAAAAAAATTATTAAATTTAATGTAAAAATAATAATATTTTATATAAATATTTAAATGTTATGAAAATAAAATTAAAATAATTATTTTAATTTATAGAATGTACAAAGTATTATGAAAAAAAAGTACTCCCTCCATCCCAGATGTGTTTTCACCTTTGGGATGACACAATTTTTAAGAAAAGTAGGATGATGTGTAAAGTTATATTATTAAAATAATGAGATTAGTTGGATTGATTGAAAAAGTAGGGATAAAATTAAAGTAACAATTTATATTTATAGGGTGTGAAAATAATTGTGGGACGGACGAAAAAGGAAAATGTAAAAATAATTATGGGACGGAGGGTGTACTAACGTATTTAAAAACAAAAGAGTATAACTTTTTAAATATTTAAAATAAATTTAGTAAAACGACCTTTTATACTATATCTTGATAATGTGTGTTTGTACATACGCGGACCTGACCCGACCCGACAAACCAAATTTCTCGACCCGACTGAATTTTTTAAGGCTGCGCTATAAAGAAAACGTTATAGCCTCTGTATCTCTCTCTCTCTCCCCGCCTGTCCTGTCTCTCTCTAAGCTTCCTCCCAACCTCTTGTTAGTTCCAGGTTCCAGCTTCACCTCCGGCCACCAATTCTCAGAGGGCAAAAGTTGACGGTAACAATTATCAATTATTCATCATCCTTCTATTTTACAAGATTCTACACAGTTATAGACACGTTTCTCACGCTTCACGCAAAGAACCATTAGAACAGCTTTTTTCTCAATTGAATAATAAGTGGGCAGAAATCTCGAAACGAGGTTCTCGCGTACAGCAGAGAAAACTAAATTTTGACAAAATTCAGTTAAATTGTTGCGACTTCATTTGATACATGTTGCACAAGGAAAATGAGAAAAACCCGCTGAATTCTGAAGCTCTTTTTTCTGTCTCTCTGTGTGTATGTGTGGCTACAAACAGTGGATTTGCTTCTTCGGAAGTACGATTTATTCATAACATTCATGTTTATGCTGTCTACTCATTATCCCAACATATTCATGCAACTTCTGCCTTTAAAGGTTAAAATAGAATTCTAGTTATCTATTGTGTTGCTTAGGTTTATCATGTGGCTTCTGTAATTCTTGATTGCACATGTTATTTATTCACATAATTTTAATTATATTATTTTATTTTTTGTAAAAAATCATATTTGGCATCTTACTGCTCCCAATGTACAGGACACTGAATGGCAATCATACCTTGTGGAAGTACATGGGTATCACGGTGTGCAGGTCAGCCTCAGTGCATACTGACACCCTGTAATACCAATAAACTATCAACAATGCCGAATTGGTAAGCATTTTATTGACTTTTTCGAAGGAATTGGCAATTGTCAATTTAGGAGTGCATTAATAAAATTGGGACTCCTTGCATCTTAATAATGTTGGACTTCTTATGTGGGGTGTCTTCCTTACGTTGTTGATTGCTATGACAATTTATGTGGGGTATCTTCTTTATCCGTAACTTCTCTGGACATATATTCCTTCTGTGCCTTTTCTATTGGTTCCATGATATGTTGATTAAATGTGTAGGAGGAGCTGATGCTGATTTTTACTGTAAAATGTAAAGATTTTCTTGCAAACATTTGAAACTGGAAGAGCAAGTGCATTTCAATTTCATGGGGAATGAGATGTATCTAGAATATAGGGTCCTGGGTTTAGTGCCTTTACTCATTCATTTTGCTTGGTCCAAATTAAACTGTTGGAAGTCTAGATGCAGAATGACAAACATTAACTCGGGAGGAATTTCAAAAATCTTTCTCATCTGAGTAATTGAATCCATTTCATCATTGCTTCTAATCTTTAAAAAACACTAGATTCTGGTTGCACACCTTGCCTCAGATGAACTCATTATGCTCAAACAGTACCTTCAACTCATTAATTTCTGCATGGAGATCTATTTTCTTATTAGTTTCCACTAAATCTGAGAACTAGATCTTGTCTACTACTTCCCAATTAGTTGAAGTGGGCCAGCTCCCTGTATTACGTTAGTTCCAAATTTGGAATATTATTCCTGAAATGGTGGCATTGAAAGTGATCACGTGCATTATTTATGTTGCAGTTATTGAGCCTGAGTGATAGTAAACCATATGATTTGTCTTCTAACAAATAACAAGTTCTTGTAACTTTATGGATTGTGAAGGTGCTTTTCAACTATCAAAATAGGAAATTTTGTGGAGTTCAATATGGACACGCCAGATCAGTCCACATTTTGTTTAGGAATACATCACCATGGTTTTGTCGTTTCTTCATTTACTTTATTTCGGGAATCTTGAGATTAAGTCGAGACCTAGGAATAATGGGAAAAAATGCAGACCTAATATTGAATTAACATCTTTTATTTTAGTTTGACATCTACATAATCTATGTATCCAAATGTATGACAAAAAAATTGAGCAACTAATCTGCATCAATTTTAAAACTGATTGTTTCAGCAATATCTTTACAAAAAAAGTTATTAATATATTACCCTCCATAAGATTCGATTTATACTAAAACTTATATCGGGATTCAGTTGTCGGAGAAGGAAAATATTACAAACTCAGCAACTTTTTCATTTTTAGGTATCTTGATAACGGAGCCATTATCTAGTTCTAGTAATTTTGCTGATGGATTTATGGGTATATGTATATGTGTGTATATATTTTCCTTGTTTGGAGTACATGGAAAGAAATGCTTAGGCCTTCTCGCCTCAAGTTTGAACTGGTTTTGATACGCTTTTATCTTAAGTTTTCAGTTGCTTAATCAAATAGTTGGTATCCATAAAATTGTTTCTTTTGTGCAGCACACCAAGCAGGACTAGATTCGCAGCACAAAGTTCAACCTTCTATTCTCAAGAATCGCTTAATGCACTCTTCAGTTCAGGGTCATACAATAGTCCATGTCAAAGAAGAGGAACTCGGCTTATTGTTAGAGCTGCACGAGTAAGATTCTTAGACGTTGTTTTGGGTTTGGCTGTTGTCATAGGGAATTACTTCCCTCCCCCTTTCCATCCCACCCACATTAACTCCCAATTCCCTCCCTCCATCACCATGATAGAAAGAAAAATAAGAAAGAAATAACCATATAAACCACCCAAATATGGAAAGTAATACCTCGATGTGCCTACCCTGGTTCAGAGAGAGAGATACGAGATATTTTAGAGTTCCCTGTATAACTTTACGTCATATTCTGTACAGTAAAATATTGGGAACAGCTTTTCCCTCCTTTCATCTTTCTTTCTGTACATAGAAATACTCACTGACCACTTGTTAATGCACAGGATTATTATTCTGTGCTTGGTGTCTCTAAAAATTCAAGCAAATCAGATATCAAAAGTGGTGAGTGTTACCTTTGGCTTTTTCATTATCTTTGTTAAAAGCATTATTGATTAATTTCCTAGAAATTTACATGCTATATATGGCCATTATATAATGTAACATAATTCAGGAATGCTTGGCCATGTTTTGTTGGTTTGTCCGCCTTCTAGAGTTGTCTCCTTTATGGAGTTTTTCAGAATTCACAAATTTCATTTCTGTATTGTTTTATTCTTGCATCAATATATCTTTGTTGTCGTTTTTGTTAGACAGTCTATCTACATTTGTTTTGGTAAAAATCTTTGTAGAAAAGAAGTTCCTGGTGCATTTTCTTTATAAGGGATCTGATATTACTCTTAGTTTATGTAGTGCTGCCTTTGTAGAGAAAGCTTTGCAATCAAATCATTTAATTTTATACAATTGAACTAATGTATCTCTACATTGTAAACAGCATATTGTGGCGTCTTAGTGTCTCCAAATCACATGTCCGAACCACTTTTAGTTTTCTCTATTTTTTTCATCTATTGGGGGCTACCCATATTTATCTTCTTTTACACTCATGACTCATCACATAAGTTGGCTCAAGTCCATCCAAAAATTCGTAATTTTTTTCTTTCATTGACTAACAATTTCTCTCTTTTCTGTTAATTTTATATTTACTGGTAGTGTTTAATGTCTTCCTTTATAATTTCCTTTCCTTCTGACTACTTGACTTTTTATAATGTGGGTATGTGGTTTTATTTTATTAGAACTGCTGTGTTCGCAAACTCATTTGGAAAGTGCAGAATCACTTTTCTGGGAGTTGGTAAGACCCAGCCTTTTGAAATAAAAGGGATTCTAGTCATAGAGTTGTGTTTTGTAAACACCATCATGATGATTTTTAAGTCTCAAAAGGTTGTGCTGAATATGTGGAATTTTTGGGAGTCATTTTGCGTACTTTCCTTTTCGTACGAGCAACTAGATTTTCTTCCTCCATTTGTTTATGGGGTCTTGAAATGTTGGCCGCTCTTTGTGTTCTCCAAATATTAAGGGTTACATAGAAATTTGCATAGGCCTACGTCAAAATTTTGTCTTTGCTCCCGTTATATGATTACTGCATTTCCTGATGATTGGATGTGATCCCTATGAATTTGATTTTTTTGGAATTGTTCTTTTGCTTTCAGCATATCGAAAGCTTGCAAGGAGCTACCATCCTGATGTGAACAAGTAAGCCACATTTATCACCTTCATTTTAATTGTCTTTCAACAACCTTGTTATCTTTTTTTGATTTATTTGATTGCTTTGTTGTACAATTGTCACTTTTGTCATTCTCTTTAGTTGCATGTTATGGTGTCACTGAGACTTGTTCCAATTCTTCATGAAATTTTATTTTCCATCTCCGACCTTGTGTATATTGGATGAAATTTGTCTTCATGGTGGGTAGAACACTGGTGTTGTGCTCTAATTTTGTGTAGATAAAAAAGAAGGTTTTTGGTTTTGACATAGGGAATCATTGATGAGAATGATGTATGAGGTGGATGAAGAGTAATCAAACGTGTTAATGATTACCTTATTTAGAAGAAAATAGTGTTATGGATCATCTTTTATCTCATCAACCACTATAATTATCATACATTTATCCTCGTTCTCATTACTATTGACGAATTTCCAAACCAAGTGCCACCTTAATCTCTCTACCGAAGAATAGGCATTGCATACTTTACTTTTGTAAGTTGAAGGTTTGATTGAAATATTTAAAAAGAAACATTGGAATTCACTTTCTTAAGTACAAACCACAAGTAGCTGCAGCTTCGGCTCAACGTGACTGAGAACTCCTAATCAGTGGCTCATCCTGGGTAGAGAAAACTGTTGTTTATTTGACATAATTTCTCAAATTTCATGGGATTCTATCTTATGCAAAAAAGGGAACAAGTGAAAACCTTATAAACAGGGTTTTGATATGCCAACTGAGCCTTGCATCATGGGGTATATATTGCTGAGTCTTGTCTCAACTGAACTATTTAATCTCTACTGCAGAGAAGCTGGAGCTGAAGATAAATTCAAGGAGATTAGCAATGCTTATGAGGTAGAATGATATAATCCCTTCAGTTGATTACTATTTACTGACTGTTCAGAAACATACAAGTTATTAAAGAACTGTTGTAACAGGTTTTATCAGATGATGAGAAACGCTCAATTTATGATAGGTATGGGGAGGCAGGGCTTAAAGGTGCTGGCATGGGCTCGGGGGTAAGTCTTTCTGCTGCAATAAGGGATTGAAAATCAAAGCATGAGAGGAGAGGATAGAAAATTAAAGGGTTAATTGCAAAATAAATCACTGCCTTTCCTCATTTTTTCAATTACAACATATGTTTTTATAATTTTCAGTTGATGAATGACCTTTCAAAGTGTAGAAATTTCATATTTGGTAAACCTGCTTATGTGGCAGTGTATGAAATTGCAAGAATTAAAGTAGTGCGATTATATAAAAGAAGGTTTTAAAGATTATCCGGCTTCTACATCAATATAAGTTGCTGGAAAGTAATCATATAATATAATTGCAAAATTTAAAAAGCCTGTACTGAATTGTGAATTTTGAAAACATATACTCTCTCCGTCCCAGAATTATTCTCACACTTGCAAGGGGACATTTTTTAAGTAAAGTAGTGACATATAGATAAATATGTATATTTTTTTAAGCAAGCGTGCCCACAAATCAATATTTCATTTTTTGGATTGTTTAAATAATTTTGGGATGGATGATAAGGTAAGTGTAAATAATCGCGGGATATAGGGAGTTTAGTGTGCTTTTATGCAATTAACCAATAAAAAAATAGCATGCAAAATAAAAGGCTTAGTGGTTTATTCTGCAAAAAAGTCATTCTAATATCTGTGTTCCAATTGCAGGATTTCAGCAACCCATTCGATCTATTCGAGTCATTGTTCGAAGGAATGGGCGGTATGGGCGGCGGGATGGGGGGCATGGGAGGAAGGGGCTCTCGTAACCGAGCCACAGAAGGCGAAGACCAGGTCTATAATCTGGTCTTAAATTTCAAAGAAGCTGTATTTGGTGTCGAGAAAGAGATTGAAATAACCCGTCTTGAGAGCTGCAGCACCTGCGAAGGAACGGGGGCAAAACCGGGAACAAAGGCATCCAAATGCAACACATGTGGCGGTCAAGGGCAAGTTGTTTCATCTGCCCGGACTCCACTCGGTGTCTTCCAACAAGTGATGACATGTTCCACTTGTGGTGGGTCCGGGGAAATCTCAACTCCTTGCAGTACGTGCGGTGGGGATGGCCGAGTAAGGAAGTCAAAGCGTATTAGTTTGAAAGTTCCCGCTGGGGTGGATTCGGGCAGCCGTTTGAGGGTTCGTTCGGAAGGGAATGCAGGACGTAGAGGGGGCCCACCTGGAGATCTTTTTGTGCTCATCGAAGTTCTTGCGGACCCCATTCTGAAACGAGAAGATACCAACATACTGTACACTTGCAAGGTTTCATATACAGATGCAATCTTGGGGACGACAATGAAGGTGCCGACGGTAGATGGGGTCGTTGACCTCAAAATTCCTGCTGGGACCCAGCCGGGTACGACCCTAGTTATGGCGAAAAAAGGTGTGCCGTTATTGAACAAAAGTAGTATGAGGGGAGATCAGCTGGTGAAGGTGCAAGTTGAGATTCCAAAACGGTTGAGCGGGGAAGAGAGGAAGCTCATCGAAGAACTTGCGAACCTTAACAAGACGAAAGCTCCGAATAGCATGAGGTAGATGAGCGTTAGTTGTTCTCTACTCTTGTGATTGCTGTTCTGAATTCAGCGGATCAAATTTTGTGTCCTACAACACGTTTATTCAGTGAGAACTACAGGGATATAAGTTTGTGTTAAAAGTTATTGAACTGATTCACTATATATACCTCTATTCTTGATCATAATTTCCTTTTGTGTCCTGTAATAATATCCTGCAATCCGCAGCAATGCTGATTGATTTTGACTTTGGTGATGAAATCCCTCTCTCTCTCTCTCTCTCTCTCCCTTTATGAAGAAAAAGAAAAGAGATCACTATCTCTCACGTAGCCATTCTGTCCAAATTTTTTCTCAAATGAAATATGATACTCCATCATTATTAGCACTCTCTGATAGAACCACCTAACTCATGAATATTGATTAAGTCTCACAATTTTCTTTCCTTTGATCACCACATTTGCTTTGAGTTCTTCGTTCTTTATCTTGGCCGAGCAGCGTGCGTACATGCATGAGGAGGAGAATCGAATTCCAAACAAAAGCAGTTAAACTGGACTCATGTGATGCCTGCCACCTTGTCTCTTTCGGTCAGTAATGACACAACTAACCGACTAAATTTTAAGTCAAAAGTATCTAATGCTTGGGGGAATTCTATGCGCATTTGACTGGTCGTGCCACTCACCAGTCAGTACTGTGGGTAACGACTAGATTCTCAATAGAATACTCCAGTACCGATTGGTTCTATTTTGATAATTATGATATTTTTACCCCTATTTGACAACTTCTTTTGAAACCATCTCTATTAAAATAATTTTTCCTGTTTCTTGTCATGTTTCTTGAAACGATAGCCCCATGCTTGATCACATGTTTTGGGCCAGTGCACATGACATGAAGACCTTTTAGGGCCTTTGTTGATGTTCTGAATTTTGTGTCCTGTTGAAGGCAACAGGCCAACAGCCAAGTCCCCAAAACTATACGGAATTATATCATTAATTATATGAAGTAATTTTATCTTTAAAAAAATCGAACTTCACACGCTTTTTGATTTTACAATTGAATACTAGAAAAAATTCCAGTGATTTTTGGTGATGTGAGTGTGAAAATCGAAGTCATTCTTATATGTTACGTAAGATTGTCATATTTGTCTCTATTAATTTTTTTTTGATAAATATCCCAAAATTCTCTCTAATCACGAAAACACACGATTAATCGAAGTCATTCTTATATGACATTTGATGTACAATCTAACATAATTTCACACACTTCAGAAAATGCCTAAAAAAAAGGGCTTTTGATACAATTGTAAAAATATGGATTTTTTTTTAATAAAATTTGAGTACATCTATATATATAGATTTTATTAATTTTGAATAAAATTTGAGTACATCTATATCTTAGACCTTTTAAATTCTGTCAGATTAAATTGTAGAATTAATTATTAGTATATCCTTAAGAGTTTGTGAATTAATTGTGTTGCATGAGTTTATTTTTCCTTCCCCCTCCACTTTTTCCAAAGAATGATTATTCTTTTTTGGTTGTAAAAGTTTGTATTGAACAAAAAGTGTGAGTTTTTAAGGTGGCAAAAGAAGAAAAGTACTTATATTGTTACTTTACATAATAAAAGAAAAGTATAATGATGTTTTATTAGAAAATATTTAAGTATGAAAATGTAGTTAAGGAGATAACTGATGTAAGAAAACTACATAATAAAATATTTTACTTAAATTTCATCGCATATGTTAATTAATCATTTTGTATTACAACAAAAAATCAAAAAATATTTTTGAAGGAAACAATCAATTTGTAATTCTTTCATGAATTAATAGCGCCTTTTTTCCTTCTCGATTACGCAATTGTAGGGACATTTTATGAAATTATGTATAATCAGGTAAAGCGTCAAACGTGGAATATATATACTTAGTAGGCCAAGGAATATAACAGAAAGTCTCTTGTGCACCCTGTGCACGGTGCACTCATTCAATAGTTGAAACAATTTATACTGAAAAGTGAATGTCAGTCACTCTGAAAAACTGCAGGTTGTTATACTGAAAAGTTTACACTAAAAATCGATAATAGTATAAACATTTTAGTTTATTAATACGTAATTTTTTAGCATATCAACCCACAACTTTTCAGTATGAACAACTTTAACTGTTAAGTGAGTACACCGTACACCAATTGCATATGAGACCTGCCCGAAATATAATTACTTACATTATTTAAATGTTATTAAGTAATATTATATGCAATTGCTATCAAAGTTTCACGAAAATTTATCGAGACGATTTTATACATAAAATATAATATTTTTTGTAAATTTTTTATAATATATTTAAATTTAAAATTTAAGACGGTTTCATATACGATTTACTCATCATGACAATCATAGGAAGAAGAGCATCAAGCTAGTGGGAAAATATTCATCTTCCAAAGACAAAAAGAAATTAAATTTACCCCTGAAAGTAATCTTTATAAAATATTAAAATTAAGATATGCTTTTTCTTTCCTTTATATCATAAACCCCCAACCTGTTTATCATGATTAGTAGAACTTCATTTGGGGGACCAAAAGCAAAAATTCATACATAAATTTAAAGAATAAATTAATTTTTTTCATATTTATTCCTAATAAAAGTCCAGAGAAAGTAGCTTTTAATTAGAACCCCTTTAATGAATCCAGTTGGCACACGTGTGGCTTTAATCATGTTTACCACTAAACCCTATCCCCTATGCCATCATTCTCTCCATTAAACCACATTTTAATTGTATAAAAAAATAATTAATTGATTCCTTTTTTTTATTATTAAAAAATAAGTCCATCGTGCACCATACAATTCAAATACGTTTAGAAATATTTTTTGTTTTCACCAAAAAATTACAGTTATTTTTCAATAAATACTATGGTATTAGTTGAACAACTACAACTATTCTATGCAAATAGCTGAAACTACTTAGTAAAAATAACTAATATTATTTAAAATACATTTTAATATGTATACGGTCATTCAAGACGTTGTCTACATTATTTTATTGCCTCTAAACTTTCTATAGTTGCATATATTCATGTCTATTTTTAATTGTATTATTAAATATATTGGGCTGCTTTTTATGGAAAAAGTGATCACTGTGGGCCAGCCCGCTCGTGCGAACATGGGTGATAGGCCCATTAACCTTACAATGAATTAGGCCCACCAAAAAGGAAACACGGCTTCCGGGGTAAAAGCGTCATTTTCGAGGATGGGAGAGAGAGATTTGGACATATCCTGTTGAAGTTAGTTAAAATGTACTAGTCGCTAGCATGTAAGATATATGAATGTGACAAGTCTCTAATAAATACTGTACAACTTAATTATTTATCTTCTCCACAGGAATTTGAATTCTCGCACACAAATTTGTATACTGCTAAAAAAGAAATCATTAATTTATATGCACATTTATAAATTTATACACATATTTACAGATATACCACTACTTTATATATAAAACACATTTTTCTTAAAAAATATGCCGTCCCGTAGGTGCAAATTCCTACTGGACGAAAGGAGTACTTGTTTGCTTAAAGCCCTCAAGGAAAAAAAGAAAAAAGAATTCAGTTTCACAATTTTCCTTGAAATAAAATGAGCACATATATAAAGTTATCATCCCATTTCATTATCAACAAATTAAATCATTTTTTAAAATAATATTTTTTTTGAACTTGGATCCATGATTGTTTTTTGTGCTAGTACAAAATATGATATTTATCATCACCCATTAAAACACATGTTCAAATGAGTGTGTAAAGTAAAAATATATTTCAATGAATTTGAGCAGGTCTCATATAAATTAAGTTCTCTTGTCGAGGATATTATAAATTTTACATGTAAATGGTACTATATCGTTATATTGAAAACAATGACAGTAAATTTACAAGTATAAGTAAACTGCTTATTCTATTGTCAATTGATTTTAAATGGAACCTCATTGGGGTGTAATTACTCTCCTTCACATTTTGATGTGCTTTATGAGTGGGGTCGAACCAGGTGTATCCTGATTAATTTCTACATGGTATCAGAGCAGGATTCATATCTGAGTAGAATGGTTGTCAAATGGAGCATGAGTAATCTTGTCTCGATTAATGAATCAATGTATGACTCACATGCGAGGGGGTTGTTTGAGAACATTATACATTTATACATAATAGTTGTTTCAGATTGAAATACTGAAAAAAGTGAGATTAGTTTATAAGTCGAGTGGACTACTTCTCCTGATTGATTTTACGATGAAACCTCGTCAAGGGCTTGACTAATCCCCTTCACATATTGATGCAATTCAATTTGTGGAATCACAGATAACGCACCCTAATTAATTTACACGCATGTGTAATTTAGTTTTTAAATTAATATTGTTTAGTATACAGAGTATCACATTTAAACAAAAATATTTAATTTTACATTATCTTCATTCTCAAATTAGTCAATTATGCTAAGTAGTAGTATTATTTCACATACCAAACACTGTTACCAAGTTCACCACAATCTTTTTATGAATAGATTCATAAAAAAATTATTAATTAATTTAATGCCAACATGAAGGTGATGATAACATATACTCCCTCTGTCCCAGAGAAACTTGCAAGTTTTCCTTTTCAGGACGTCCCAGAGGAACTTGCAGACCCAAAAAAGGAAACCCTTTTATAAACTTCACCCTCACAATATCTACATATTTACACAAAATGTCATTACTTTTTCACTTTTTGGGCCCACATTACACTCAATCCAACTAATTTTTTCACTTTTTACATAAAATTTTACCAAATTAATCCTCAAAACACTACTTTTTTTACTTTATTCTACTTTTTTCTTATTTTGTGTGCCCTCCACCCCTTGCAAGTTGCTCCGGGACGGAGGGAGTATATGCTGAGGTAACTAGGTCCCTTCATGGGTGACCCAATCATTGCTCAAGAAACACCACACTACACATTAATGTGCAAGAAATTAAGAAAGTAGAAAAATTAAAGCTAAAGAAGCACCTATATATCACCCCACATATATCTATAGTATAGAAAAAGAATTAAAAAAAAAATCTATTTATATATGCAAACTCCCCTCCATCTCTCCTCTCTACTTTCTTTGTAACAAAATATGGCTTCAGAGAAAGTGGAGACTGTAGTTGCTGGAAACTATGTTGAAATGGAAAGAGAAGAAGAGGCCAAATCCACCTCCACCAAAGGCAAATTATCAAGGCTCTTTTGGCATGGTGGCTCTGTTTATGATGCATGGTTCAGTTGTGCTTCTAATCAGGCAATTATTATTATTACTTATTCAAAATATATTTTAGAAATTAATGGTGAAAATCTTGATCAAGAAACTAATAATTTTTTTTTTTTTTTTTTAATAAAAAGGTTGCACAAGTGCTGCTTACTCTGCCTTATTCATTTTCACAACTTGGAATGACATCTGGGATTTCATTTCAACTGTTTTATGGATTGTTGGGGAGCTGGACTGCTTATCTCATAAGTGTTCTTTATGTTGAGTATAGAACAAGGAAGGAGAGGGAGAAGGTTGATTTTAGGAACCATGTAATTCAGGTAAAAAAAAAAATTAGTTTACTCGAAAAGTTAATTACTTCGATATTATCAAATTTAGTAGGGTGAAAGTGTTTGGAGAATAAATATAAAATGATGATTCTGCATTTCGCCACAACGTTCAACCTTTCAGATGAGACATAATTCTTTTATAATATCGTATTAGAGTCTTTGGCTCACGTCCACGTTATGTGTCCAAATTAATCCCGTTAAAAGCAATTCTACTCATTTTAAATGATGTTCAATAGATTTTTTTTAGATGTGATTGGATTCTCAAATCTTTGTGCAGTGGTTTGAAGTTCTTGATGGGCTACTAGGAAAACATTGGAGAAACATAGGCCTCTTTTTCAACTGCACTTTTCTTCTATTTGGATCTGTGATTCAGCTCATTGCATGTGCAAGGTATACTTTCCAATGATCACTTTTCACCACTTAAAACTTTTTCTTTCTCCCAATTTTAATAAATCAAATTAATTAATTACCTAATTATTACACCATATGAAATGACCCAGACATATCCACTTTTTCTATGGTATACATACTTCAATAATTATATAATAATATAATACTTTATTTAATTTAAATTTGTTGTTGTTTTGCAGTAACATCTATTACATAAATGACAACCTTGATAAGAGAACTTGGACATACATATTTGGAGCTTGCTGTGCTACAACTGTTTTTATCCCTTCTTTTCACAACTACAGGATTTGGTCTTTTTTGGGCCTAATTATGACCACTTTTACAGCATGGTACCTAACTATTGCTTCCCTCATCCATGGACAGGTAGATATTAATTATTTTTCTAACTACAATTAATCTAATTAATTAATTATGTATTGTATTAAAGTGGAACTTTGGCTTGATTTGGATTTAAATATTGTTTAAACAATGAAATTAGATCTAGTACTATTAATTAATTATATTTTGGGCATGTGAATTAAGGTTGAAGGAGTGAAGCACTCAGGTCCATCCAAAATGGTTCTCTACTTCACTGGGGCTACAAATATTCTTTATACATTTGGTGGTCATGCTGTCACCGTGTAAGTTCATTTATATTATAATATATTTAATTATAGATACAATAAAAACTTGTGTGAGTCGCCCGATTTTATAAAAATATAATTGTTAAAAGGGTCTGTCCGTACCATGGTGACACGTGTTAATGATTCATAGTATGAAACACGAAAAGTGACACAGATAAATTGAACGGAATGATTATTGATTTACTGGGGATTATTTTAATTTCTTTTTTGGTTGCTAATTATGTAACACTTTCTTTATAGTTTCTTATTTTTTTTTTAAAAATTAATTTTTTATGTTATGTTAGGGAGATAATGCACGCAATGTGGAAGCCACAAAAGTTCAAGCTAATATACTTGGTGGCAACAATTTATGTGCTAACCCTAACCCTACCTTCAGCAAGTGCTGTTTATTGGGCTTTTGGAGATGAGCTCCTAAATAGATCCAATGCCTTTGCCTTGCTCCCTAGAACTGGATTCAGAGACACTGCTGTAATCCTCATGCTCATTCATCAGGTTCGTACGTACATTTGTCGACGCACTTTTGTAAGGGTTGAGTACCCCATGTACTCGCTTATTATATTTATTTCTTTTTCAAAAGAAAAATCATTAATAGTTTCATATAAATTAAACTTGATATATTTCAACAAAAATTTTTAGGAAAAAATACAAAATGATTCAAAAAATTGACACTAATTACAAATTAATACTTTTGTGTAAATATTGTGAACCAATTTATAAATATAGTCACTTTTTTGAATCAATAAGCAAGTACACCAAAAATTTAATGAATTCTCGATCATGCATGCATGCAGTTCATAACGTTTGGGTTCGCGTGCACCCCTCTCTACTTCGTCTGGGAGAAATTCATCGGAGTACACGAGACGAAGAGCTTGTTTAAACGCGCTCTAGCAAGATTGCCCGTCGTAATTCCAATTTGGTTCCTCGCTATAATTTTCCCATTCTTTGGGCCTATCAACTCAACTGTTGGATCACTTCTTGTTAGCTTCACTGTTTACATTATTCCTGCCCTGGCACATATGATCACTTTTGCTTCTGCATCTTCTAGAGAGGTAATTTATAATCAAATTTCAATTAGCATTTTATATTTTACATTTTGCACTATAAGTATGATATTTCTAAGCCTCTCTATTTCTTTTTGTTAGTGCCTAAATTGCAGTAGAGGGTACATAATTTCAATCCTTGTAAGCTTTAGCACTTTGACCATGTTAGACAATTAATAAAGGAAAAAATAATATTTTAAGAATCCATTCTACATTTATAGCAAGCTGAATATTCTATCATGAGAGAAATTTCTTTTTGGCACGTAAATTAGAGATTGTATTTTAAGGACAATAATTTTATAGACCAGTGAATATTGAACACTGTATTTGAAAATTTATAAATGTAAGTAGGACAATTGCGTCTGAACTAGTCGAAATCAAGTTCAATTGCATTTGAACTTAACATAACACTCCCTCCTAAGTTACATGCTTAAAAAAATTATTCTTTATGTAATTGTGTATGATTAAATATATATATGACCTTTTTTTTTAATTTTTTTTCCCTAAATACATGCAGAATGCAGTGGAGAGGCCTCCAGGATTCATGGGAGGTTGGGCAGGTTGTTACTCATTGAATTTATTTGTGGTGGTATGGGTTTTCATTGTTGGCTTTGGATTTGGAGGGTGGGCAAGCATGGTCAATTTCATCCACCAGATTGACACTTTTGGCCTTTTCACCAAGTGTTACCAATGCCCTAAGCATAAAGTTTGATATTTAGATTAATTAATTATATTTACCTGCAGCCTTTCTCAGTCAACATCAGATAATTATAACAATTAAGTTTTAATTAGCATATGATCAAGATTTTATACTTATGGTATAAGTGTGTAAATTAAGAATTAAGATTGCCTTTTGTAACTTTGGTTTTTTTTGGGGTTTCTCCTCCCAGTTGAAGGGTTTTCTTTACCTTGTGTGCCCAATTAGAGAGTGTAAGAAATGTATCTCCATTTGTTTTATTTTATTCTTTTTGGGTTATATATTAATTCCTATATATCTTCAATGTGTACTAAAATATGGGTGTTTTATGTTTAGATTTGAAGTGAGCTAGGGTTTATGTGAAAACTCCATCCTTTAATCCTTTACAATTATTTTTTATCACACACATAAGATAAAGACATAAGGAACAACACATTGAGATCACGGTACAAATTAAATTAAACTCTCTAGACAATCGTTCCCCATATATATTGAAGACTATAACAATATATATACTCCGTCCGTTCCCAAATTTATTCTTATTTGTATGGACACGAGTTTTAGAAAAAGTGAGATGAAGTAGCTAGATAATTAAATTGAGGACATTGTGGAGTAATTGTGGAATCCACCAAAAAATAAAGTAATTGTTTATGAGTGTGATAATAAAATAATATTTTTTAAAAAATAATAAGAATAAATTTAAGGAACGAATGAAAATAAAAAATGAAAATAAATTTGAAGGACGGAAGAAATATACTCCAAAAAACATGAATTTTCACACATGAATGACAACAAGCGGGGCGGGCACCTAATGATCCATTCCCGCTCCATCTCTTATGCAGGGTAGGGTGGGACCACTCACTGCTAGTTACAGAGTGGGAGAGGATGACTCGCTCGAGTGTTAATGATTTATTTTTATAATAATTTTATATAATATATTTTAATTTTTTTTTAAATATAAAACTATACAATTGGAAAAATTAACAATGATATCATGTTTATGATTTTTTAAGTAGTTAATATCTGCAAAAAGATTTTAATTGCATTAATATCACATTGTATTTAATATTATATTTTATCAAAATATATTGACCTAAAATATATTTTGAAGTTGAATTATTACAATTTATATTATATTTACTACTCTATTTGTTCAAGTTTAGTTTTTTTTTTTAATCACTATTCACTCCCTACATATATCTCTAAATTACTCATTTTAATAATAATTACACACAAAAATATTCCTATAGTTTCATTCACTTATATTGATTAATATTCTTTCATAAAATACTATTTTATCATTTAAAACTACAAATCAACTCCATTCAAAAATTGTTGAAAAGTGATAAAATAAAATTGAAATGAAGAATATTAATAAGTATTAAAAAATAAATTAATATTATATACTCCCTCCTAATTCCCATAGCAATTTACAAGGGGGAGGGCACACAAATTAAGGAAAAAATGGTGTTTTGAGAGGTAATTTGGTAAAATTTTATGTAAAAAGTAAAGAAGTTAGTTGGATTGAGTGTAATGTGGGCCCAAAAAGTGAAAAAGTAATGACATTTTGTGTAAATATATAGATATTGTGAGGGTAAAGTTTATAAAAAGATTTTCTTTTTTTGGTTTGCAAGTTCTTGTGGGACGTCTCAAAAAGGAAAGTCTGCAAGTTTTTATGGGACAGAGGGAATATATATTATGCATGTTAGATATTGTAAGCATATAAAAATTGCACCCAATTAAATAATGATACGTGTATAAATTAAATAAATATCAACATATATTACTATTTTAATTTTGAGGATTTATAAATTAATTATCTAATTAAATAGTCAAAAATGATATTTATTGTACACAATGCAACTCGTTATTAAATTACGAGTCTCCTAACACTCGTATGCGGCAATAAATGACTAAGTCGCCCTATTTATTCGAAATAATAAATGTTTTGTATAAATAAAGAAGACGACGGAAATCAATCAAGTTAAATATGGTCAATTCATTAATGTTATCAATCAAATTAGCTTTAGCCAACCAAATCGCTCCTCGTGTCAACGCGAATAAGGAAGGTCTTCAAGTACTTGCCCTATAAATAGGAATCAAGTTCATGTATTTCAAACATCAAAATATTCTAAGACGAGCGAAGGCGATCCAGCAGTAGCAATATCCTCTCTACGAGCAACCTGCGAGCTAAAAAGATTATTGATCCAATTCTTCGAAGATTCAAAACTATTTTTCACCCAATTTGAAGACGTCCTTCATTAATATTAACTACACACAAAAAAATATTCATATAGTTTCATTCACTTACAATGATTAATATTCTTTCATAAAATACTATTTTATCATTTAAAACTATAAAGGGCTTTTCTACGGTCAGGAAGAGATTTCGCCCTTCCTGACGTCAGTAAACCAATGAAATGTCGACAAATAATATTATATTGTCATGGGCGATATAGTTTCGCCCAAGACAAAAAAATGATTATAATAAATAAAATATAGAAAATTACTAAAATACCCTTTTATAATTTAAAAAATTAAATGATCTATTCTTAATTTTAAAAATTATAAAAATGTTTTTAAACATGTTTTATATAAAAAAACAATTATTTTTAAATCAAATTAAAATTATTTTTCTAACATTCATAAAAAAAAATCCAATTTTGATGAACCCTAATTCCCAAATTTCAATCACTTAAAAGAATAGAACGTCGTGGAATTACTCTGTAGTTTTTGTTTATACCTTTGAAAACTGAATCGTAATTTTCAGGGACTTTGAGTAATCAAAATTAGACAAATTTAGTAATTTATATTAGAACGAATAAAATGTTAATTATTTTCAATAAATAAAGAGTATTGAGTATTGACTGTTTTGATCAAATAATATTAACTTTTTTCACAAAATTAGCAACATCTGTAAACCAATTGAGAATTAATATCATATTTATAATTAATTTTGAAGGTTGATTGGTTGAAGGGAGAGAGAGGAATACGCAGAAGACAGTGGCTATTGTGATGGGAGGGCTTGTGGGTGCAGGCTCAGCGTGTTTGTTATTTGCAAAATCAGCTTTCAAGAACAACGTCGAGGAACATAGAATACATCTGAAAAATAGAACTCATGGATTCAGAATTGAACGAAGTGGAATCAGAGAATTCATGGAGGATTAGGACTCCGACGGGCGAACTCTTGAATACAATTGGAAGTGAATCTTGAAATTGGATATGCATTTGGGGATTAGGGTTCCTCCGATGGGTGTAAGAATTAATTTTGAAAACATAAATTTTAATTTGATTAAAATATATTAAGATATAATAATATTTTAATTAAAAGGATAATTTAGTAATTTTAATTTAATTTAATAATATTAATTAACTTTTTTAACGGTGCGATCGCCTTATGCATAGTGCAATCGCCCTAGTGCAAAGTGCAATTTCTTCAAAATAATATTGTACATTGGATCATGAATCCAACGGTATTTAGGGGATTTACTGACGTCAGAAAGGGCGAAACCTCCCTAACCATAGAAGAACCCAACTATAAATCAACTCCATTGAAAAAACGTTGAAAAGTGAAAAAATAAAATTGAAATGGAAGAATTAATAAGTATTAAAAATAAATTAATATTATATATATTATGCATGTTAGATATTGTAAGCATATAAAAATTACACCCAATTAAATATTGACACGTGTATAATTTAAATAAATATTAACATATATTATTATTTTAATTTTGAGAATTTATCAAATCAATTCTCTAAATTAAATAGTAAAAAATGATATTTATTGTACACGATAAAAGTCGTTATTAAATTACGAGTCTCCCGACACTCGTACGTGGCAATAAATGACTAATTTGCTCTATTTATTCGAAATAATAAATGTTTTGTATAAATAAAGAAGACGGCGGAAATCAATCAAGTTAAAATTGGTCTAATCATTAATGATACCAATCAAATCAGCATTAGCCAACCAGATCGCGCCACGTGTCAGAGCGAATAAAGAAGGTCTTCAAGTTCTTGCCCTATAAATAAGGGTCAAGTTCATGCATTTCAAACATCGAAATCATCGAAGACGATTGAGCAACAGCAATATCCTCTCTACGAGCAACCTGCGAGCTAAGAAGATCATTGATCCAGTTCTTCGAAGATTCAAAGCTATTCTTCACCAAATTTGAAGACGTTCTTCGAAGCTCAAGTCGTTCTTCGTCAAATCAAGCCACAAACAACGTTCGATTCAAGATCAAGGGCCTTCATCCCGTAAATCTGACATTTTTCTTGAAGAACACCTAGAAGATTTTCAACCGTTCTTCGTCTTATTCAAGCGATCTTTGCCAAATTCGACCATAACACACCATTTGATACAAAATCAAGGGGCAAATCCCTTTGATCAGACGTTTCTAGTCCAAGAACAACTCGAAGACAACAAGCGTTCGTCGCCGTCTTCAAACCGTTCTTCGTCAAGCTCAACCATAAACGCACTTCGATCTAAGAGCAAGTGCTCAAATCCCTCTAATCAAGTGTTTCAAGCTTATATCCAGACTTGAAGATTCAAAGACTATTTTTCGCCAAACTCAAGGCATTCTTCGTTCAAATCTTCTATAGACCTTCATTCTATCCAAAATAAGATGATTCGTTTTTGGATCAAACGTTTCAAGTCAAAGCCCAGTCAAATTCAAAGTCAAGTCAGTCAAAAAGGAGAATCAGAGGACAAGTTAGAGAGAAAGAACCCGAAATACAAGAGAAATCATTATATTCATTCATTGTGCTAATAATATTTTATTTTCACAAGAATTATTATTACATATATAATATACACTTATAAAATAATTTTATATGCGAGGTATAACGGGTTGGGGAAGGATAGGGTAGGGCGTCCCAAATAAGCCTGGACAGGTGGGCGTGGGTGGGTGTCAACTATAAGGGCGGACCGCTGGACGATCGAGGCTAAGCTCTAATATCATGAAAGAATCCAGTCTTATTTAAAAGTCCGAACTTGTAGAAATATGTGGAATCAATTTACTTATTTAATTTCCCTAACAAATTATTTAAGAAGAAATATAAATGCATTATATTAAGGAATTAAACTTGTAAGTTTGATTTCAATTCATATCATGTTCTTGCAATATTTATTGTCATTTAATTTGATATTCATTTCTAATTGATCTATTTAATTACTTACTAGCTTAATAATTCATCTACCCAATATTATTGAAGTGTTGTTCTGGTAGATTTAACACACATCACTATTATTAAACCCTTTTCCCCCTTCTATCGTTTCATATCAATCAATATATAGCTCGATCGGGTAGACGTTCAAACTTATAAGGGAAAAAAAAAGAAAAAAAAAGAACAATTTCAAGGAGACGTGGTGTTGATGGTGGCATGTACCTTTTGTGTTGGACAAATTGGTGAAGAATTACATGCATCGTACCCCTATTATTTTGCTTTTATTTATTTCGTTTTCAATCAAAATTATTAATATTCATTTTCATATATATTCAACCAAAACCTCATCATGTCACATAATTGGATTTCCGCCAAACTAACCAATGACAAGACGTCCTTCTATATATATAAATTACACAAAGAACCACCAATTAACTCTTTAAACAATAATTAGCCGTAATATTTTGTAGTATATTATAATTTTTCTTGTAAGTTGTGTTTGAATGAAAGAATTTTGAGATTATGAATTTTTAATGTATAATTTAAATTCACTTCACTTATTTAAATAAAACATTCAAATTCTTAAATTTCAACTATTTAATTTTGATTTTAATTTAAATTAATTTTTAAAAAATATTTAGTAAAATTATATTATTTGAATCCACGAAAATAGGATGAGAGGTTAGTATTTCTATTATAATGGCGAGTGCATAGAAATTGATGAAAAAGAGAGATTTTTTAACCAATTAGCTCCATCATTTTTATAGTTTCTTTTTAATCGGACAACAAAAACAAGTTTATTTACACAGCCAAAAATTTGGGTACAAAAAATACCCATAATTTCAGCAATCTAAAGTTATTCTCGATTAAATTCTCGATTAAACTGATCAATCTAAAAAAAAAAAATTGAAACATTCTAACTCTTTCACGTAAAATCAGCTCTACAGCCTAAATTTTATTTCAATTAAAAAAAAAACTGTCTTTAAAAGTCAATGAATTAATCAGGTGGATTAGCTCATCTGCCCACTGAACTTTTCATTTTATTAAGTAATCCAGATTCGATTCTTTTTTGAAAACAATTAAAGAAGTTATAAGATGGCTTGGAGAAAAATTTTAGAGTATTTGAAATCTTGGTGAACTAACATCTAACATTTACAGATAATAAAAAAAAATGAAAGAATTTTGTTCTTTTGGCGGCACCCAAACTATGCACAATCATATATTTTACAGTAAATAATTTTTTGTATTTTCTCCTGATTATTTTGTATTATTTTATATGTATACATGTGTTTATAAATATAATTCTTAGTACTCACTCAGAAAAAGAAAAAAATAAATAAATTGGACCACTCTAGAGCAGGATCGTAAGATTGTTTTCAATTTAAAAAAACCATTAATTAGTCTTGCATGTCTTGTCATTTTGCTATGGATTCTTCCCGAACTTTCCAAATATTTGGAGATTTATTATTCGTATACCATCAATTGTTCCTGCCCCTTCCCACCACACTGAACAGTTTGTTTGACCATAATCATTAAAAAAAAAATCGTACAATATTATGATTGTCGTTTAATTAAATTCAATGTTTACTAGTTTTCTTATATCAAAGAAAAAAAAAAGAAAAAATTCAAATTATTTTAAATTATTCTTTCCAACATCTAAAAATTGAACAAAATCCTTTTGTTTTATTGTTAAAAATATTAACAAATCATTTTCGTATCAAAATTTTTGTATAGATCTAATGAATTATTAATGGATGGATGGTGTATATGTTTTTTCAAATTTTATTTAATTAACTCATTTATATAGTTATGAAATTATATAAACTTATCTACAAAAATTTTCAATAAAAAATTATTTTAATGATATTATTTACAACTTGCCTATAATTTTTTAATATGTATTTATTTCATTTTTTAACCTACAAATAAATTACCTGTGAAATAATTCCTAAGTAAATAATTATTTACAAGTAATTTATCTACAAGAATTACTTAAACAAATTCTCTAAAAAAATTCGTAGGAAAACTATGTGCGGTAAAGAATAAAGATGCATATATAATTAATATTTAGTAGTTAATTTCATATACAATTTCCACTATACAATTAATTTTTTTTATCAAAAATTCTCATAGATAATACTCTCTTCATTCTACAGGAATGTACACATTTTTCTTATTTAAACGTGTCACATAAATCTGTACATTACTAAAAAAAATTATCGATTTACGTGTACATTCACGTGATTATACATAATTTACTCATATACATAAATTACTTTATTTAAAAAAAATATTTTTTAAAAACGTGAAATCTCTGGAGTGTATACTCGGATGGAGGGAGTGCTTTATGATCACAACATACAACTACTATATTAAGACTTTAAAAAAAATATCAGAATATGTCTGAATTAATTGAGTGAAATCAATTAATAGGTACCCCACGAATCATATACAAACACACGAGTCACTATCTTGCTTGGCTTGCACACAAAAAAAAAAAAAAAACGAACTAATCCATTGAATCATGTCAAAGTATCAGTTCAATCCCCTTCCAAAAGAAAAAGAATAGCACATGTTTGCAACGTGCAATTCAACTATATTTATAAAAACAACTTATATTACTGCCAACTCAATAACTAATATTAATCTTGTTTCTTTTGTACGAGTTTTAAGAAAGTAGGTACATTGTGTGTAATAATAAAGTGGATTATAAGTTAATATCGTAAAATAATCTTTTTCGGAAACATGACCAATTTTATTGGACAGACTAAACTTGAAAATAGATCTAATAAAATTGGACAGATTGAATATTATTCTGTTAAAATAATTGAGACTATACAATTCATAAGAACACACCTGTTGTATGCACCGTGCAACCGATGTGTACAAGAATTTCCACACAAAAAATAAATAAAAAATAAGTGAATTAGAGAATGAAAAAAAAATAAAAAGAAAGAGGGAAGGCACTAAAACCCATTTTTTGTTGGACTTTTGTGATTGTAGGCACATGAAGGAGAGAACCAAATCTTGATGAGGGCATTGGAATCCCAGCAACAGTAAAGATAAGGTAAATGTGATGGACCCAAATTTGTGCCACTTTTCTTTATTTTTCTTCTTCAAGATTTATAGACATGCATCAAAGTCAGAGAAATTGCATGTGATGTGAGTGAGTGACTGTGTTAATTTTTATATGTTGGTAGTGGGGTTGAAATGTTTTTCGTGTAGGACAATGGAGTGATGACACAATTTTGTGTTTGGGATTATGGGGTTTTTGAGCTATTTTGCATTTGTTTCTTTGTATTAATCAGCCACTTTCTTGATCTTACACATGGGGCATGAATTTGTTATAATTTAATTAATCCAAGACTTTTTTTATGTCATTTTGTTTTAGTTTGGTTTCTCTTTTGACCCAAACTTCATTTATCATTATGGGCATGTTATTATGTTATATATATATAAAGGATTCCTCAATTTTAAATTTAATAATTATATCAAAATATACGGGTCTAAGCTGAAAAAATGCATCCGTTTTAAATAGTATTTTCTTATGAAGAAATAATGTTGGGACTAGTGATGTTAAACAGACAATTTTATGAGTTTTATATAAGTTTTAGGTTCCATTTGGATGGATGAATTTGATTTAAACAAAAATACATGTAAAAAACATACATTTTAAGTTAGGAATTATAAAATAATGGGAAAGTAGAAAAAAAGTAAGGAGAATGAGAGATGCAAAGGTGGAGAGGAGAGATTTCACAAATGACATGGGTTTGAAGATGATTTAGAATTCCTCCATTTTAAACATAAAATTGAATCTAAGTATTTGTAAATTCATGGAGAGAGTGGTTATTTGAGTGTGAAATCCATGGATCTCAAATCCACCCATCCAAATGGAGCCTTAGTGAATTTCGGTCTGAATGAGTGTGTTAGAAAGATTTAATAAATAAATTAATTCCACGTCTTTCTAAAAGTTTGGAATTTTAGGTGAGACGGAATTCTTTCATGATATTAGAGTTTAGACCAGTATCCTGAGTTTGATTTCCACCGAGAGCAACTCTACTCATACTAAATTGTCTAGTCATTGGGCTTCTTTAAAGGGAGAAAGTTCATGTGAGTCCAACCCATGAGAGAGGGGGAGAGTTAGAAAAGTTAAATAATGAATTGATTCTAAATTCTTATAAAAATTCGGACTTTTAGATGAGACAGAATTTTTTAAGAGCCAATGTCTCTCGATAATAGATTTATATTATAAAATAAAAATTGTAAATTAAAATTTAATTAGTCTAAATTTTGAAATAATTAGGCTAGTTTCAGGAGAGATGTTTCATTTAACATCTATAGTTGGGCTGACAGGATGATCTGATCTGTTCAAGTTGTTAACTGAAAAGTTTAAGGGACTATCAATATCAAGAATCTGGACAATATTTCCCCTTTTCAAAAGAAAAAAAATAAATCACTTTCATTCTTTATTTCTACTTTTATTGACTTTAATTTTTCTTATTTTTTCTTTTTTCCTTTTAGCCTTTAGGAAATTTTGATTTTTGCATGTGGATAACTGCAGACTCAAGATTTATTTGATGAATAAATAGGCCACTTAAAGTTCAGAGTTCATTGAACATATATAACCAACTACACAGAATATGGCCCCTACAGCTCTATTATTTTTCTATGATGTCATACCAAGTTTGAATAATTTAAATAAAATAAAAGTATCTTGTCAATTAAAAATATTGGATGACTCCTGAACTCAATGTGTGATGCAGGCGGAAGCACGTATCTGTTTATTCTGTGAATACCCAGAAGATTACATAAACGTGATTAACGTTTTAACTCCGTTGATTCATCTTGAATGCAGGATTAAGAACGATAATAACACGATAAATGAGAAAACCCAATTTCATTCAAATTCATTCATAAACTGTCTAACAATGAATTACATTCCGATATTAAATAGCAAATAATCTACTAAATATAATTATAAATCTAAACTAATCAAATTAAATAACAAAGGAAATAGAATAATTAAATGTAATATTCCTAATATCCTCGATTCTCCAAATATGTTCATAATTAAACAAGATTGCGATCTCGTCTCCATCATTCTCACCCTCTTTGAAACGATTCGTTCTCGAATCGAAAGTGATCTCGTCTCCACGTGGATGATTTAAGACCTCTAAATATTTGACTTCAAAAATATCTGCGGTACGCACGTGACCCAAAATCTTAAGGCGGTAAGCAAATGGAGCCGACAAAAATTGATTAAAATAACTATCATTATTTATAAAATAATGATAATTATAAAAATCAAAATCAAAATAAAAAAGGACTATCTTTTCTTGTTATATCACGCCCACAGTTATCATCAATATACTGATCCACTTGAACTAGGGCATTCGGTCCAACCCCAAAAGTAATTTTGGGCCCAAACTTTGCAAATGGTAACAGGCCCAAAGGGGAAACAAGGGCATCAGGCGCCGTGAGGGAGACGGTTTCAACTTCCCCAAAGTTTTCGGCAGTAGAAATTTGACCAGGAAAAACGGCCATTGGAATTAGACCACAAACGATGGTCGTCGCCGGCGTGGTGGAGACTGCCGCACTACGAGAGAAGGAGGACGGTGCTGGACACGGTGAATGTGTAGAAGATGACGATGATGACAGGGTCCTGTGGGTCATCGATTCGTCGACAGCCGTGGTGCGATGATGGGGCGCTTCCGTCGTAGTGGTGATGCACCGGTGTGGGGATTTGCCGCGGTGGTGGCGCCAGTGGCCTGCTGCGCATATTTCCGGCAAGCAGACTGTGGTAAAAGAACGCCCACGGCTGATGCAGACGGTGGGGATGGCATTGACGGTGTCTGGGTGTGCCGGTGGTTGCATGGTTCTGGCGCTGGAAGGGGGATTAATCGATGGTGAAGTGTGGGCTGGGTAAGTTGTTGTGTGGCGGCGATGTGGTGCCGAGATGCGGCAGCGGTGCTGCGTGCTATCGGGGGAAGAGCACGACGTTCGATCATGAGGCTTCGATCGGCTGAGGTGGCCGGTGGCGTGATTCCGGCAATGGGCACGGCAGAGGCTGGGTGTCGATCTGTTTTTCCTAACGACGGTGGACGTAGGTTGCGCCTGGGGGTGTGGTGTTGGGCTGTGGATCGACGGGGTTTGGGCGGTTGTGGAAATCTAATACGACTGGCTGGGCAACAATCTAGTTACTGTAGGCATGGGAGATGACTGGTGGGGTTGTGAGGGAGGGCTTGGACTGAATGCTCGGATGAATACTTTTGTGAAATTTTGCCACAATACGATCTTTGGTTTACCTTGTTTGAGACGGAGATTTTTGAGGTTGCGCCACCAGATAGAAGCAAGACCATGGAGGTGCTTCTTCGCCATAGATACACGACGGTCATGTGGAATAGAGTTGAAAACAAAATAGTGTTCAAAGAATTGTAACCACTTATCTGGGTTGGAATGATCAAAAAAATCTGGGATCTCTTGGTGTTGGATACGTACCTGAGAACGTATTTTCTCTAATTTTTGAGCAACATTCTGTAACTGCTCTCGAATAAGAGATAAATCGTGATGCTTGCTTCTGGGAGGCATCACGAGATGACAATGAACAGGAGCGTTGCCAAGACTCTGGATACCAACTGATGCAGGCGGAAGCACGAACAAACGTAATAATCTGTTGATTCTGTGAATACCCAGAATATTACATAAACGTGATTAACGTTTTAACTCCGTTGATTCATTTTGAATGCCGGATTAAGAACGAAAATAACACGATAAATGGGAAAACCCAATTTCATTCAAATTCATTCATAAACTATCTAACAATGAATTACATTTCGATATTAAATAGCAAATAACCTACTAAATATGATTATAAATCTAATCTAATCAAATTAAATTACAAAGGAAATAGAATAATTAAATGTAATATTCCTAATATCCTCGATTCTCCAAATATGTTCATAATTAAACAAGATTGCGATCTCGTCTCCATCAATGTGATATACGAGTCGAGTTTTAAGTTGTAAAAATAAATCCAGAAAGTTTAAGATATTGATACTCTAATTAAAAAAATATTGGAGTCGATGAATGTAATGTAGATTTTGCGTGAGACAAAATAAAATATGACAGTATTAATCTTGTCATTATAGCTTCTTTGACTAACTTCTCTTAATTAATGACATGATTCCATCAGTAAATATTATTTTTTGCCATTAACTTTTAAGTAAATAAACTATATATAATGACAAGATATGATGGAATTATTGTTACTGCACGTTTATTTTCTTGTAGTGCATGGGCAGATTGATTTCATTGAGTTCGTTCAAATATATAACCCCTTTACGTGAAAATTACAATCTTTAAAAGTAGTTAAAAAAAAAAATTAAGAGTATTTGGGATTCTTTTACAACCTTTTTTTTAATCTAAATAAAACAAATGTGAATTTAGGTCCAATATTTATTATTTACAAAACAAATTAATATATTCCTGGACTCAGATTTTACGGCCCATTCTTATTTAAGAATTTCCGTGGCCCACTTCATTTTCCTCCTCTTTTTTAGTTAGGACACCCACTCCAATATGTTTTTCTTTTTAATTTAAAAAATTATCTTTACGACTCTCTTCCTCCCAACCTGATACACTCGCACATGAACAGAACCAGCCTCCTCTCCCGCCACTATTTTTCTAGCATTAACGACCAAAGTATGCATGATATCCATTTTTTTTTTAATAAATTTCAACTTTAGATTTTTGAGATTGTTACTTTTTTGGCAATATTTACCGAACAATGTGTAGGTTTCGATAGTCAAAAATTATAAAGTACTACGTCCGTTCCATAAAAGTTTGCATTTTTTTTAGTTTGTCCCACAAAAATTTGCACACTCCTAAAATGAAAATATTCCTTTAAATCTCCATCTTTAAAATATTTATCTCACAATCTCCACCATACACATTCTACTAAATTACACTTTTCCTTAAAAATAGTGCCCAAAAAAATACCATAAATTTTTTGGGGACATAGGTAGTAATATTTTTGGCTATAATTTACCAAAAATCGAATTCAAGCAAAAAAATATTTTTCCAAAATAGCAAACAATCGACCAAAATTTAATCAGCTTTTCGGAAAATTAGATTCGAAATTCTATTCCATAAGTTTTTATGAAAAGTAATTTTCTTTTAATCTTTTCAACATCAACAACATATTTGAAAATTTTAAAAAGGGGAAGGATATGTACTTATTAATGTTCTAGATAGTAGAGGTGTACTAATCAGGTATTGTACTGATTAAAAAGGCTAGTTCCATCCCTTTATAGGCTTTAGGGTAGAAAGTTAATTGGGCCGCTTTACTTTATGCTATTGGTGAATTGCTTTTCGGCCCAGGTTATTAGCACTAAGCCTTTTTTAGAAATATACTGCCCAAATAAATACACTAATCCTTTGTTCATAAACTTTTTCAGAAATTTTTTCAATTTTCGATATTTTTTTCCGAACACAGTACAAAAATGAACAAAAATTCGAGAATTTTTGCCGAAAAAAAAATACGTAACATTTAATGGATAGTGTATTTCTCAAAATGGCTAGTGTCAATAACCTGGGCTTTGCTTTTTTATGCAGAAAAGAAAATGTTGTTAAAAATTATCCAAGGCGTTTGAAAGCTTTATAATCTATTTAAGAATTATAAGTACCTGGTAAATTAAGATATTTGATTACTTATAAAATTTTAAAATAAACTTTTATAACTTATAAATTATAAAAAAAATTGAGATATTTCAATTTATTTCTCACACTACCCCTTCCCATTCCGGATCCACCATCCCTCCATATCTTTATCTCAACATAAAAAAATAAAAAAAAAAATTATTTTATATTAAAATTAAAAATTAAAAAAATTATGATAATTTATCGAAAGATTATAAATTATATTAGTCAAACACTTTAATAATTTATAAACAACATAAATTAACATTTTAATTTAATTTCTTAGTTATTCAAAAAATTGATATAACCCAATAAAAAATCCACTCCCACAATCCCACCCAAAACCCCTGCGAGTTGGTTTAGTCGATGGTTGTATTAACATCATCATGTGCAAAAACCTAATTTTAAGGGATTAAAAGTTTTGTAATTTTGTAATTTATTTTTAATTTGAGTTTAGTTCACATAAATTATACATTTTGGCTCTATAAGTTTAAAATATTTTGATTTTAGTCCTGTAAATTTATAAAAGGATCAAAATTTAAAATATTTTTAAAGATTATTGATCGTATAAATTTAAAATATATTTTAATTTTGATCTTTTTACAAGCTTTCAAAAAGTGATTTTGATTTGTAAAATGACCAAAACAAAAACATTTCAAACTTGCATAATCAATATCAAAATGTGTAATCCATGTGGACCAAATTCAAATTCGTGACAAATTGTAGAACTACAAAATTATTATTTCCAATATTAAAATATGATTACTATTTTATAAATAAAATTCCTCACCAATTATTCTAACAAGTTGTAAGCTCTATTATCCAAAATTAATTCTTTAGACATCAGATTTTATAAACTTGTAAAACAACTCAGAGCTTATATGATATTAAAATAAATTTGATCATATAAAATAAACTTAGTAAAATGTCCTATATATCCTTAAAAAACATAACTGAACCCTGCTAAATCCATAACTGATATACAGATCTAGCTACATATAACTGAGTTTGATAACTGAAAAATTGCAACATTATTTATTTAATTACGCCTCCCACGCCTATTGTGAACCTCTGCTGCTCTAACCTTGTCTTTGGTGTTATGGAGAGTAGCCACCACTTGTATCATGTTAATTCTTTCTTCGGGCGAAAATGATAAGCATTTCATAGCGACGTCGAAAATAGACGAGACACATTGCTCCTTCGCGGGGAAATGTTGATCTTCTATCGATAGCAGATCAGGGGCCACTATTTCACTTATTGCATTTTCCAGTAATGCTCTGTTCACCCACACCTTCAAGCTCATTTCCCCGTTGAACATGTCATCCGTTGGCTTCTTTTTCGTGAACATTTCTAGCAACAGTATCCCGTAGCTGTATACATCCCCCATTGTGGAAACTTTCCCTTCCGATCCATATTCTAAATGTATCACCATGAAAAATATTGTTGGTAACACATATAGTAGACAAACTTACCAAATATTTTTGGAAATAATCTTTTTTGTAATCCTATAACTTGTCACAAATTTGAATTTGGTCCACATGAATTACACATTTTGAAACAGATGATCACCTGGTGCTGCGTAACCGATTGTTGCCAAGGTTTTAGTTAGAATCATATCCTCTCCTTCATCAAAGAGCTTTGCAATACCAAAATCAGCAACACGAGCAATCATATCTTCATCTAGCAACACATTGCTCGGTTTTAAATCACAATGAACGATATGGAATGCGTTACCATGATGAAGATATTCCAAAGCCATTGCTACATGTATAGCTATTTCTAATGTCTGCAATAGATCCATACAATAGTTTGTCGAATACAACCATTTCTCCAGGCTTCCATTTGGCATGTACTCAAGAATCAGAGCTTTGAACTCTGCGTTCGTACAACATCCAATTATACGAACCAAGTTCCTGTGCCGTATGGCGCTCAATATTTTACTCTCGGTATCAAAGCTCTTGACAGCTTTCTCGAGTTGCAAGTTGAAAACTTTTGCTGCTACTATTAATCCGTCTGATAGTACCCCTTTGTATACTGAACCGAAGCTTCCTCTTCCGAGTAAGCTAGCTTCGCTGAAAGAGCCCGTTCCCCGCACAAGTTCTGCGTACGAAACTCCTCTCCATGCGGAGGCAACTAAAGTGTCAGATGCAGGGGACTCTGTTTTGCCCTGTTTTCTTCTCTTAATAAACATGACTATCACAACCACAAAAATAATAGCTGCAATAAAAGAGGGCACAATGTACTTAATCATCTTAGAAACATCCCTCGATCCTCGACCATTTTCTGCGCAAGGTGGCACTTGGAATCTTGCCGTGCCACAGAGAGCAGAGTTGTGATCAAACGATCGAGCAGTGAAGTTGACGAAACTACCCCCGTCGGGAATCTCGCCTTCCAACTTGTTGTATGACAGATTAAGGTACTGAAGTGAATACAGAACCTCTAAAGACTTGGGTATCAATCCAGAGATATTATTAAGAGACAAATTCAATATCCTTAAACCTTTGATGTTACCCAAGGATTGGGGGATAGATCCACTTAGCATATTACTCGACAAATTTAGAACCTCTATTTGTTGACAACCATCGATTAAACTTGGAATATCACCTGAAAACTGGTTTCCTGACAAGTCCATCACGCTGATTGTCTTCAAATTTCCAATTTCAGGCGACAGTCGGCCGCTAAAATTGTTCGAAGACAAGCTCAGAGTCCAGATGTCCGTAAGATTCCACAAACTCGAAGGTATGCTCGAATTCAGCTTGTTATAGCCCAAGTTGATGTTCTTTAGAGACTTGATTCTTCCCAAGCATGCAGGTATTTCATGCATGAGCATGTTGTGACTCATTTCCAACACCCCTAAACTACTCAGCTCGCAGAGTTCAATAGGAATGCGTCCTCCCATTTGATTTTCGTGAAGGTTTAGCCGTTGAAGTTGCTTCATTTTCCCAATTGTTGTCGGGATGGATCCTCTTATCTGATTTCCGTGCAAATATAGAGTCAGCAAACTGTTTAAGTTTCCAATCTCTGATGGAATAACACCCTGGATCCTGGCATTAGTGGCCCAAAACTGGAGAAGAGAAGTCGAAAAGTTCCCAATAGAAGGTGGGAGAACACCATTCAGTGGGTTGCCTCCAATTTGCAAGTTCTTCAAAAATCTACAATTAGTTAATGAAGTGAGAAATGTGAGTTCCTGATTTGAGGACTCTGCTCCGACCAAGTTATTGTCCCAAAAACGAATTTCCTGCAAGCGTCTTAAATTACCAAAGTTGGGCACGAGGCCGTCGAATGAGTTGATTTGCAGTTCCAAGATGAGAAGCTTAGAAGCATTTAAGATATAGCTTGGAATTTCACCGGAGAAATTGTTGTTAGATAAATAAAGCTCTTCAAGATTGACAAGTCGAAGCCCCATAGTCGAAGGAAGATTGCCCGAAAACCCATTGAATCCGATTTCTAATAGCTTCAAGCTTGATATGTTAAATATTGAATCTGGAATTCTACCCCATAAGAAGTTCTTGAACACAGAGAACTGGTGGAGAGATCGCAGAGTACCAATCTCATCGGGTAATTCGCCTGTATATATAAACGTAACTAAAATAACTTCGGGATAGTTGACAGGACTAAAATCAAAATATGAGCAAGTTATAGGATAAATAAAATATGTTTTTCTATATTAATCATGACAAAAACTAGTTTTGCACTAGGTGTACCATGCAACTTATTTGTGTTTTTAGATGGTATTTAGTTGTTTCCACTTAAATATCATACTCCCACCTACTTCCCTTTTTTGTTTGTCTCACTCAAAGCTTTATACTTCCTTATTTAGTAAGTGGAGTCCCCACAACATCTCCCTATTTCTTACTACCTTTATCTTCTCTATCTTTTACACATAATCTAAGTGACAAAAACAAGATGTGTAAACTTTTTGGATGGAAAGGAGAGAGTATAAGTTTGGGAAAATTATTTTTTAAGGATTGTAACTTAAGGGGTGACAAATGAGAATTGTAACTTTTCGAACATGCAAAATAAGGAAATTTTAAAATGTGGCAAATTGAGGATAAATGAGTCCAGATTAATGTAATTGGGACTATTGAACCAACTTGGGCTGAATTTGGGCCAAAATTTGGCCGCTTTGGCATGAATTTAGGACTAATTTGACCTCAATTTGCAACTTTTAAAAGTTACAGTCCTTTAATAGCCAATTTAAAAGAGTTACGATCCTCATATTTTCAACTTAATTGTCCTCAGTTTTTCAGTCTGAACAGTTACAATCCTCATTTTGCCACTCCCTTAAGTTATGATCCTCAAAAAATATTTTCCCAATATGAGTTTTGTACATGGTACTCCCTCCATCCCCAAAACACTTTATACACTATTCTTTTCTGTCCGTCTCCAAACACTTGCGTACCTTATAAATGACTTAACTTTATTCGTACAATATCCACATGGTCATACAAATTGATAGACTTTTACACCCAATTCTTACTAATTCCACTACTTTAATAATATGACTTTACACATCACCCTCGATACTCTATATAAGTCTCTCAAAACAGAATCTGGAAGTTTTACTATTTTTTGGATTTGGTCCTATAACGTACCCTCCTTCGAAGTTTTGGACATTTTGAATTTTTAATTCTAATTTTAGTCGTATAATTTTTATGACTCAACCAAAAAGTGGTAAATCTATATAAATTACAAAATGAAAATTAATATTTAAAAGTCATAAGGAACAAAAAATCGAATGTGTGTAAGGTACAAAATAAAATTAAAAAATTTAAAAGACAATATAGTATCAAAACCAAAAATTAGTAAAGTTACGTGACGAAAAATAAAATTCCGCAGAATCAGGTAAACTAGACAAATCAAACTCTTTTATTACTACGAGTGTGCAGGCACATTTATTTTAGTGATTTTACCAATCCATCGAAATTATATATAAAATCTAATGAACTTTTTATGTCACAAAGAAGTGAGGTACATACCAGTAAAGTTATTATAGGAAAGGCCTAAAATTTCTAGAGAAGTGAGGTTCCCCACCTCCTTTGGTATGCTACCTGCAATATATATGGCATAACTATAACCATTAGCAAAATCTTAAATCACTAAATATTGGAAACATAAATTTCGAGCTCACTATATATCAGTGATGCAGAAATCGGGCTAGGCGGCCACATGCCGACCCGATTTATGCAAAATTGGCGATTCTAGGCATTTTCGGGCCTAGACGGCGCCTAGGCGCCCTCTAGGTGGACCTAGGAGCCCTCTAGACGGTTCTAATTTTGAATTTTTTTATTTAAAAAAAAAAAAAAAAAATAGGCAGACGCCTAGACGGTTCTAGGCGGCCCTAATTTTTTTTTTTTTCTTAATTTAAAAAAAAACTAGGTGGCCGCCTAGGCGCTAAGTGACCTGAAAACGCCCAATTACCGATTTTCGACTTCTACAACCTTGCTATATATCGATTAATTGGTTTTTTTTCTCCAAAAAAAAATGGGAATTTTTTTTTTTATATCTTTTCAATTCCTCTTGTTAATTAACAGATTTCAATATAAATTTTTTAGCTTTCGTGAAATTTCATAAAAAAATGATTTAACATATCTCTCAGAAATAATTTCACCCCATTTAAAAGTCTGAATAATATATACAAAATATTAATTTATTTTCCTAAAGCCCCTCCTCACTCATGGGTTGAATTTTTAATTTTTTTCTTTGATGAATAAACCTATTAATTTAGTTGACTAATTTAATATGGGTGAAATTGTCTTTAATGCGATTCGAACCCAACACGTGTTATATAGTGGGATTGTTTTATCTTTATAACATGAAGAATTTCATCTCATCGAAAAGTCAGAATTTGTAACTTATTTAACATGATCACTTCTATCTTCTAACTGTGAACAATGAATGATATCATCTGTCATTTTTTGTGCTTCATTCTATACTTCATAATCTGAATGTATGACATGTCGAATGTTAAAATAAAAGATTGTCCAACGAACCATCATAATTTTAGGACCATGAGGTAAAGACTTACCAAGTGAAATGTATATTGAATTATAGAAAATAACACAGAGGAATTGAACCGATGAAAAGACAAGGAAAAAAACAGGGAAAAATAGTTTTTTTTGTTCTTTATCTTTCACTTATTACAGTTTTGGTCCTTTTGACTATTAAAATTTGATTTTCATTCTTTATCTTTATAAAAAATTTAATTTTTGTCCTTTATCTTTTAAAAGAATTTTGTTTTTCGTCCTTTGTAAAAGATAAAGGACTAAAATCAAATTCTAATAGTTAGAGGATCAAAATTGTAATAGATGAAAGGTAAAGGACGAAAAAACAACTTTTCCAAAAAAGAGTTGCCGTCTTACCGATAAGTTCGTTAGCCGACAAAGATAAAATCTTGAGCGTCGTCATACTCCAAATTTCACTCGGAATCTCCCCGGTGAAATTGTTGATAGGTAAAGTCAGCTCCTCCAGCTCTCTACACTTGCCTATATTCGATGGAATTTGCCCAAAAAGCTGATTCCCAGATAGATTTATTATTTTGAGCTTTGGAGTATTGCCACATATTTCATTAGGTAGCTTCCCTGATATTAGCCTATTCATTCTTAGGCTCATAACTACCAATGAAGAGATGTTGAATACACCCTTTGGGATGGTCCCGCTAAGCCCGTTCCCTCCTAAGCTCAATGTTTCCATGGCGGAGAGATTGCCGATCTCCTCGGGAATATTTCCGTGCAAGAGATTGTTCGCCATGTCGAGGGTTTGCAGCCTCGAAATGTTGAACAATGAAGGAGGAGATATACGGCCCGTGAAGTTGTTGTTTCTAAGGCGTATGTGTTGAAGTTGAAACAAAACCCCGAACCATGATGGTATTTTTCCGGTTAAATTGTTAAACCCGACGTTTATCGCCCTCAAACGTCGTAGTTTAGAGAGCTCCGAGGGTATGGGGCCCGTGAAATTGTTGAAGCTGAGGTCCAAAGACCGGAGAAACGTTAGGTTTCCGAGGTGTGGGGGGATGGTGCCCCGGAGCCCAAACCCGGAAACATTTAGGGTCGTGATCCTTCCGTGTTTGGTGTTGCACCAAACACCGATCCAGTAACACGCGGATGTGTTACTGGACCAGTTTTTGAGGAAGATGCCCTTGCTATCTGATTGGATTGCATTTTTTAAAGCAATTAATGCATATTCATCGGTGGTAAAATTAGATGAAGATGTTGTGGATGATATGAGTAGTGTTGATATTAGAAGTGCTAGAGAAAGATATAAGAAATAAATCTCCATTTTGGTTGATGTATTTTTTCCTTGAGTTAGGGTATATTAATGCAGGATTTATTATATTATATATTCGAGAAAATATCACCCTATAATTTTATCTGAGTTCAAATTTATTTTATTATTTTAAATAAAATTCAATTATGATAAAAAAAAAGTTATTTTCTCTAATTTTTAATAGAAAAGGACCATTTTTATAATTAAAGGGCCTAAAAAATTAAATTTGGACTTAGACAAAATGATAGGTCCACTTTTAATATTCTCGCTCACATATTCTTCTGCTGTTTAATGCGTCTTTTCTTCCTTCATTAATTGTGTAAAAGACAAACTAAAGTTGTGCATCTTTTTTCTTCCTTCATTAATTAATTGTATATAAGACAAACTAAATTGGCCAGGGTATATATAGGATGTGTTTTTAAATTCTTTTAAAAAGTGTAGAATCACTTTTTTTAAGTTGGTAAGATCAGCTTATTCAAAATAAAAGTGATTTTACATTTTTAAAAGAGTTTGAAAATACACCAGCTGCGCCATGAATTCAATCTTTGAGGAGCAAAATTTGACACTTAGCAATTATGACACAATTACATGCATGGCTTTTGTGGTTTGAGAGCTATTGTACGAGAGTGTATTTAATTGGGGGGTGCAGTTTCGTATTTTACAATATGTCACAATTTTTTTTTCCAAATAATCTTTTACAAAAAACTCTTATATATTTTAGCCTCCATTTGGATGGGTGGATTTGAAATTCGTGGATTTCACACACAAATAATCACAATCTCCATGAATTTATAAATACTTAAATTTAAGTGATGTTTAAAATGAAGGAATTCTAAATCCTCCTCGAAGCCATGTCATTCGTGAAATTCCTACTCTCTACCTCTTTCCATATCTAGCACTCCTTACTTTTTTCCTACTCTTTCATCTCTTTATAATTCTTAACTTGAAATATATGCTTTCGTACATGTATTTTAATTTCTTTAAATTCATTCATTTTCAATTTCATCTATCCAAATAGAGACTTAGTTAAATTAAAAAATTTAAACGGATTGTCGAGACTTAACAATTAGGATTGCATAGTTGGCATCTTGAAAATAATCAAAACTTTGAATTTAACAAAACTCAAACTTGAAAATTGCAATCTTAGATTGCACAAATTTCTTTCCCCTAAAAGCCGACTTGAGTTTAGCTTTCCTATATATAGCTTAATAATTTATGCTGCAATTTCGAGTTGACCTCTCTGTTTCCAACTCCTTAATTATAAACTCCAAATTACTAATGTAGCCCTAATTTTTAGTTGTCATAATACCTGGCTACCCTACAGACTTGAACACCCTTGAGGAGCAAAGAATGTCATTGTTATAATCAGGAATTAAAGATTTTATAGTCATACAATTTATCATAAATTTCAATTTGGTCTACCTGAATTACATATTTTGATAGAGATTATGTAATTTAAAAATATTTTGAATTTTGTCCTTTTACAAACTTACAAGACGAAATGAACATATAGGTTTCAATCAATGACTTCTATCCTAAGCCTTATTCAACAACTTGTAGGCCAATAGTCGAAAAGTAGACAACCATACATATATTGGAATTGTATAAATGAATTAATTTGGATTTGTAGATGAGGTATAATTCTTTTATTTGTAGTATCAGAATCAATAGACTCACGCCCGTCCACTAGTTCGATCGAGCAACCCTATTTTGTTTCAGGGATAGAAGTGCAAGGAATCTTTCAAAAGCACTTATATACAATGAGCATGAAATGTGTCCATCCGCGCAAAGCACTTTATTTTCCAAACCTCATCAGCTGCAGATATAATGTTCTCTTTTAATTTTTCTTAATATTCAATCGATTCGTTGATGATAAACAACCTCCCAATGAATAAGAAAATTGCATTAATCTCTATCACTTTCCATTGATTCATTGGTGCTCTATGTCATGCTCATTGATGGGGTGACGCTGGTTGCTCGTTTTTTTCAGCGTCTCACTATCGCTGATGAATTGTACGCAGAATAGCATTTTAAAAAAATGTGTGTATCAATTTTGTTATGCAGGGTTTTATCTATAAAATAAAAGATTTTTAATAGGTGTATTAATTTTTTTAAAATAATAAGGATAGTATTGATATATTTAAGGAGTATATCAAATAATTATTTAAAATAAAATAGGTTAATTAAAGTAATTTGGGGTATCTAATAATTATGGAGGGGTATTTAGTCAGACCAAATGTAGAAACATTTTCTAATTAACTGGGGAAAATAATTAGTTCATAGTTATTGGGCCTTTGAAATAAATATGAAGGGGTACATTGTTGGCCCTTGAAAATATTTATTTGATAAAATAGAAGCCCAATGATTCCGGCCCGTTAACAATATAAAAGTGAAGAAGAAGCCCAAGTAGCTTAGCCCAATATTGATATACCAAGTCAGAATATGAATTTGGAAAGGCCCAAGTTATTTAGACCCCACATGAAATACATTCTATTTATTTTTTATTTACTTAAATATACACATAAAATATTTAAAGTGTCCTTTTCTTTTCACTAAGTTATTGAATTTATTAAGTACACCAGTCTAAAATAATATCACATACTGCTAAATTCACACCATCAAATTATTCGCACTTTTTTTTTTTAAATTAGAGTGAATAAAGTCATATGTTCATTTCTAATATGCTTTTACTCTATCAATATTGGAAGGATGAGGCAAAAGTGGAAAGAAGTATATGCTTATGTAAATTATTCATTTTTTATATAATATATATTCGGTTAAAATATATAATCTTTAGGATAATATTTTTTTTATTGTTGTTTCTTATGTATATTGATGTATTTTGGTTGAATGAAATGATTTAGAGGGGATGATGATGCATTGTAAATTGTTCAACTTGTCTTTTATTCATTTTTGCGTTTTGTAAAATCTCAACTCTGTTTTACCGAGTTATTGACATGATTTAGGAAGATATTTTGAAATTATGCATGATTTTCAGAAAAAAAAATTCCAAAACTATGTTCAATTTTTGAAAAAAAAAAAATCAAACTATGTCGAAAAAATATATCAAAAGTTTATTTTTATAAAATAAAATATTATAAAAGTAGGACATATTTAAAAATTAACTTAGATGTACTAATACATAGTAGGATATATTCTAATAAGTGAGGTGCACTAAAAAAGGGTCCAAATAACCCATTTGAGGCAACGGGCGGAGTTGATGGAGGTTTCCGATAATCGGCAGCTTTGGTGGTGAAGGGGAGAGTTTTTGTTTGTGGAATGTTTGCAGAATTTGTTTATGCACCATAGCAAGAACAGAGATATAAGAGCTGTGTATGTAATGAAAGTTGAGTAAAATGCAATTTTAGTCACGGAACTTCACGATTTTAGTCCTAATAGTCTTCATTTTAGTTACGTTAAATTTTTTTTTTGTCAATTTAGTCCCACCGTTACAAAAACTATTAAATCTACTAGCAATTTTGGTCCCAAACTTTACAAATTCAATTTTTAGCATATTTTTAAAAAATATTGTGAAAAAGAAAAAAATGAGATTATTGCAACAAAAAAGAGTAAATATTTATTTCTGAGCTCAATTTCGCTTCGATATCTGAACTGATTCGTTTATGATAAAAAATCTATTCCAGTCCGTATTGATATATTAATACCGTGCGGTACCAAAATTCAGTATGGACACAGAAACTCAAATTTTAAGATAATCCACTTCTGGTATCAACATGGGTACTTTTAAATATTCATTTTGATTTATACATACCCTGAATAGGGGTGAAGCAAATATTGAAAAAAATTGTATACCGCACTTACCATACCAAAAAATATTGGATTTATCGAATTTTTTTATATATCAAAATTTTTAGTATGGTATGTGACTAGCGATTTGTGTTCGCACACAAATGCACTTTTCTACAAGTGTATAGGATTGTGTAGTGGTAAGCTGACCAAGTTATAAAATATTGAATCCATGGAAAGCAATGAGACAAGTCTAATCCTAAGAATTGTGTGTGAGTCTTGAAATCAAATATACAAGAATGAAAATGCAAGTTTGAGTTTCTATCTAATTACTAACGAAAGCAGATAATTGAAATGAATCAAGAATATGAAAGTAACAACCTAAACTAAAACGTGCAAGAATAATGAGATACTTCGGGTGAATTTCATTATGTATCGATATTGTCTCATTTATTTTTGTTTATTCATTAGCCATAAATTAGGCCATTTACTTTGGGTGAAGGAAATTATGAATCATTATAGTCTTTAACTTCAATTTCTTTTGTAGGTTCTCTGATGAGATGAGTCCTCCTAGTAGGTCAATTGCCTAAAATTCTTTTGTAAAAGTTATCTAATGAGTAAGTCAAACATTAATGTCCTGCTAAAATAGAACTCTTATTCATATCTCAACACACTAGTAGTCTTGTTCTCAGTGCCTAAGCATCTCTCAATGTCATAGGAACATTAACACAATCCTAGAATTCATTACTATCAAATAAATAATCTTACACTTTTCACTCAACTCTCGTATTGTTGTGATTAGGACTCAAACATTCATTAATAGAAATTAAAATTATAAGTATCTCAGTGACCTACTAGGAGGACTCATCTCATCAGAGAACCTAAAAAGAAATTGAAGTTAAAGACTATAATGATTCATAATTTCCTTCACCCAAAGCAATTGGCCTAATTTATAGCTAATGAATAAACAAAAATAAATGAGAGAATCGCATCAAATAAACTAACATCAATATAAAAAGAATAAGCATAATAATATTAAGAATAAATTAAAAAAAATAACTTGCATAAAACTAAATTAAAATTCAAACTAATCTTCAAAGTTTTCTAAAAAAAAATTGCAAACCAACATAAGATTACTTCTAATAATGATTCAAACTTAAGAAATAATTTATTCTCAATCCCTATTCTTTGTTTGCGTGATGCCTCCTCTAAAGCGTGAATAATCTCCCAAATATAAAGAATTCTCAGCTAATAGTTGGGCCTAACAATTAAGTAGAAATTAAAAGATGGCCCAATTTACCTTAGAAAGCCCAAAGCAAACTTTTCTTCTCTTCATTGCCTATCACACGCAGGCTTCAATCGGACTTCAAGTGCGGCCGCTGTAAGCGACGGTTGAGAGTTTGGAAGCGGATTCATGTGATGAGCTTCCATGGCCGGCATCTCTGGCTGAAGACAAAGGCGGTTGCAGTGGGTAGAATCCGGCGACGGTGGTGAGTGGTGGTGCAAAATCGGTGCGAGCGATGGGTGCGACGAAGAGTTGCGACGCGATTCGATCCGCGGCGAGAATAGACTGGGCAGCGGTGGAGTCGTCGACTGGACCGGACCGATTGTCGACTGGGTTGTCGCGATTTCAATAGGCGGTCGGTGAGTGTAGGCTGGGAATCAATGGCGTGGATTTTCAGGCGACGATTGCGTCGGCTGTGCAGTGTACGGCGGCATCCATTGGCGACGGAGGCGGCTTCTAGGCGCGGCGGCGGGCGGTTTCAGGGCAGAGGATCGATCGGCGGTTGAGTGGACGCCGACTGAATTTCAGATTGTCGGCGTGTATGGTTGCAGATTGGGACGAGCAGCAGTGAGTGTTAGTGGTTGTGTAGCAGATTGAAATAGAGGCAGTGTTGTAACTGATTTTGTCCTTCATAGCTGTTTTCGAAAAATAGGAGTTGAGTGTGATGGCCTGTGGTGTGTCGATTGTGCAGTGTTGAGTGGTAATTGTGGACCCACTTCGATTCCCACTTATCCAAACAAAGCGTGAAACTTGGTCAAAATTTGTAGTATAACATTAGTAATTTTCAATTAATCAAAAACAATTGGCGAACATTAAAATAGAAAACAATTAACGCCCTAAATATACATAAAATTTTAGAAATTCATTTTAAAATGGGCACAAATTAATGCAAATATAATCCTAATTAGTATGATATCGGATCGAAAATTTTAATACGATATCGGTATACAGTATATACCAACTTATACCGAAAATATTTTGGTATGACGGTACATACTGTGTCGATAATTCAATATTAAATTTAACATTTAATTTATATTAAATAATTAATTAAAATTCTAGTTCAGTTATTTCGATATGGATCGGTATTATCGATATACCAATGCGATCGGTATTTTAGTAAGGACCGATATTTTGATAAGAATCAATATATACCAAAATATCGATATGGTACAACATATCGAATGTTCGGTACGAAAATGTGGTATACTTTTTTCGTACGATATCAGTATGTAAAAATGGATATCAAGATTTATGATATGATACTGTATGATCAGTACAATATATGCCACCCCTAACCGTGAACACACTACAATCAACAATAAAACTATCCAGTTGATAACCTGAAATGGAAAGTGATGCCAGAATAAATCTAAGTCGTATGGGGTTGCACTAAATTAATTAAAAATCTTCATATTTCAATTAAAGATAAATAAATAATAAAATTTGAATGAATTTATATTTAAATTATTTATAAAGTTTAATTGATATTTTAAAAATATCTTTTTGATTTTGTAAAGCTTTAGTCTTTTTATTTTTGAAGATTTTTCTTAAAACTTATTTTAATTTATCTAATATTGTTAATATAAGTATTTGTTTTCAATTGAATTTTTAAATTATTTAATTTACTTAATATTTTTTTAGATTTTATTTAGGTTTAAATGATTTAAATCAAATTTACTTAATACTCTTTTAGTTTTTTTCTCAAGTTTATTTTTTATTGAATTTTTAAATTTTAATATATTTCAAAATAAATTAATTTTTATGGGATCAAAACCGTGAGATCCATGATTTGTGGGAGCAAAACCGTAAGACTTCATGAGTTGTGGGATCAAAATTGCATTTTTTTCCTCTAAATTTTGGCTTAACGGTAAAAAATGAATATTCCGTCCAAATTTAATGCCCAGTTATGAAATTGGGACTAAAACTACATGAAATTTTGCCAACAGGACCAAAATAAAGAGTATTAGGATAAAAAACGCAAAATCTCGTGACATGTGGGACCAAAATTGTATTTAACTCCATGGAAGTTATTTTACTTTCCTCCATTTTTATTCCTTATGGAATTGGGGATATGTTTATACAGAGTTTGCTTTGCCTTTGATTGATTTGCTTCAATATATTCCATGATTGATATATGGTGAGAAGAGAAGTACATTAGCAGTTCTTTTGTCTTCTTAATTTGATTGGATAAGCGTAAGACAAATGGTTGGCTGCGGTAAATTGCATAGTTGATATACTGTGAGAAGAAGAAGAGAAGTTCATTTGCAATTCTTTTGTCTTCTTAATTTGATTGGATAATCGTAAGACAAATGGGTTGGCTGCGCTAAAATGATTATTGTAAAAGAATTCATGAATGAGTGGGAGATGGAAAGAACGATAGAGACATAAGGATAGAGATGAGATGAAACACTTGTTGGTGCTTTAATTTTTGTTTGGAGATTAATATAAAAAAATTAATTTTAAGCTTCATCTTTTTGGATGAATTTAAAAATAAATTAATTTAAAAAATAATGAATGTGAGAAGGTGTTAATTAGATTTTGACGTATGCAAAACATACTTCTTATTATATGGTTACTAACACTATTTATAAGTTTAGAAAGCTAAGGAATTTACAGTGATGAAGGAAAGTCTACAGCTGTTGAGTTATTAATCTACAGTTGGACAAGACCCTACACCTGTAATACTGTTCATACAGCTGAAATAAAATTTGCAGGTATTGAAGCTGTAAAGTTCAAGGAAGTCTACAGCCGATATGACCGTTTGAAGGATTAAGTACAAGATTAAGGATAAGATGGATTTTCAAGATCCTTATAACTCATTTTAGTGAAGCAATTATGCACTCACTAAAGAGTATTTAAGGAAGAGTTTATCATGAAGATCTGAGAGTTTAATGAAGATTATTTCGAAGACAAACCGGAATTTTGAAGATAAAGACAAATAGTATTATTTGTACTATTCTGTGTGAAGGAGGAAGACCACCTCACACATGTGGAACTTATAGAGAGAAAGATGAGCCTTATCCAAAATTCAAATCTGAATTCCCAATGGATAAGACACACCTCTTTATCTATAAATAGATGAAGAATGCAGAGGCAACAACTACAACAATAACCTGAGCAAGCAAGCATTCAATCTGAGCAAGTCTACAGCTAACTTTACTCTGAGAGTTTTTATCCATTTTACATTGTTTGTGATTCATAGGATAGTTGGTTAGGATTTCTTAGAAAGAATCACATCTTTGTTGTTGTTCCCTCACTTATTTTACTTACTTTCTACCTTGTGTAGATATCTCTTTGTGATGTTTTTACTTTGAAACTCTGTGTGAGTTTGTATTTTGTGTGAATAGGTTAGAGTAGTTTCTTACTTAGAATAGAAATCTGAGTGAATCTAGTTATGAGAGAGAATTACTTGTATTGATTTTTGTGATCACATCTTAGTGAATTTGGCACCTGAGTGGTGTAACAGTGGATGTAGGAGGTCTTTTTCCTAAATCTGAACCACTACAAACCTTGTGTTTATTTATTGTTTCATTTATTTACTTTGTGTACTGCATATTTAATTTTTTGTTACATTCATCTTTACTTTTAAAACTGCATAAAACTTGGTGTTTTCACAAAGGAACTGAACTCTTCAAGTTGTAGACTTCATAGTCACTCAGCTGTTAGTTTCATAAATTCACACTGTTTTTCATTAACACACACACACAATTCGTCCCATAATTATTTTCATCTCTATCTCTCCTTACCTTTTCCCTTCTTTTCCATATCTTTATAATTCTTAACTTGTAATATATGTTTTCTTACATGTATTTTTTTTTTAAATCCATTCATCCTCAAATTCATTGGATGAGTGGATTTGACACACAAATAATCACAAATTTCATGAATTTACAAATACTAAGGGGGGTGTATTCGTTTGGGATTTCGTAGGATTTTAAAAGATTTTTTTCTTATAAAAAAGTCTGTTGGTATTCAATCAGACGGACTCGAACCTCCACGCTCTTTAGCACGAGATTTTGAGTCTCACGTGTCTACCATTTCACCACCAAGGCATCTTGAAAGTGCATCCTATTCCATGATATCTATCTAGTGTGATGTATGGAATATATGACAAGGGTGTAGTATTTCTATTGATCGGTCATATAGGCCCGAGTTGGACATCCAATTGCTTCGATTTGAATTATCGGGAGAATGCCTTATGTATATATCAAAAAGATGGCCAATCAAACCTATTCGATTTCTCGATTCAATAGAAACTCAAAGGGGTGAATACGGTCCCAAAAATAACGAGAAATATGGGGAAAAAGCGGGTCCGATTACGCCTATTCCTAATCCTAAAAAGATTTAAAAACAATCCACTGGTATTCAATATGGATTTTAAAAGATATAAAAATAATCCACTGGAATTCAATCGGGATTTTAAAAGACTTAAAAATAATCCACTGGTATTAAAAAATATAAGGATTTTAAAGAATTTTGGGTTTGATGGACTTTTTAGTGTATTTTATAAATGCCAACAATCCCATCAAAATCCCTGGAAATTCGGAGGACTTTTTGAATTAATGACTTTATTTATCCCCAAATTGATTTATATATGATTTTTTATTTTTAAGACCTAAAATATTTATAATCTTACAGTTTTGTCCCTGCATTTATATTTGATTCGATGGTTACTTTTATTAGTCATAATACTAACATCAACAATAAAGTAATTACAGTGAAAAGGGCTAATATAATATTATATATACATATATATATATATATATTAGAATAAATAAAAATAATTATTATAATTAATTCATTAGATATATATGTGTATATATACAGATTGATTCATTTAAAAAATTTATTATCAGCAAATCAATATTGTTCATCCTAACTTATACATAAGATAAATATTTATTTTTTATATTAGTATTATTATAAGGCTCACTTACATATTGATTCAAAAAAATAGTTATATTTACAAATTGGTTCACAATTTCGGCACAGAAGTATAATTTTTTCCTGCACGGAAGCATATTTTTTTTCTACACAAAAACCTATTTGTAATTTGTGTCAATTTTGTAAACTATTTTGTAATTTTCCCTTATTATAATACTAATATTATTTATTGCATGTGCCATTAGATAATATTTTTCATTTGACAGTATTTTTTCATGGAATTTGAGTTTTGTTATCTTTTACTTTGGTTGTTTTGATTATTTAATTTCGATACTTTTTAACATACACTCACACACACACATATATATATATATACACGTGTATATCATAATATATATATATATATATGATAAGTAGAAATTAATATATGATAATATAATTCTAATAAAATTACGCATTAATTAAGGTAGGATTTTTTTATTACAATGGTTTGGGCTAAATTAATTTTGCCTATAATAAAAACAAAAAAAGTTCATGCTATCATTGGTAAAAGGAAAATATAATAGAAAAAAAGAAAAAAAAAATGAAAAATGAAAAAGTAATTTTCATTCATGTCTACTCTTTAAATTTTGATTTGGAATTCATGTACGTTCTAACTGGTGGGAGGGTTCGGCTCATGATTCCAAACTACTAAATGATGCTATAACAAGAGCAAAAACGACATGACATTAATGCTTGGAGGACTAATATAGCTACAGATATGTGGAGGAATGATATTTAGGAGGACATAATATTATGATTTTTTTTTTGCTTGTCTTTAACTTTTTTTTTTTTAAATTCGAAGGTATGAAAAACTCTTAAATTCTTACCGTATGTCACAAATCCATGAAATGCTGCAAAGTCTACAAAGTCCTATAGCATCCATTAAAATCTTGATTTTAAAAGTCTTACAAAATCTTGCAAAATCTTAAAAGTCATCAAAATCCTACAAAATCTTTAAAATCTGCATGACTTTTTTCAATTAAAAAAGTCTTTTAAAATCCTAATCCAATATACCCCCTTAGATGTGAGTTATGTTTAAAATGGAGGAATTCTAAATCCTCTTCAAAACCATATCATTCATGATATCCCTCCCCTCTACCTCTTTCCATATCTATCTCTCCTTACTTTTTCTCTTCTCTCCCATCTCTTTATAATTTTTAACTTGAAATATATACTTTCTTACATGTTTTTTTTTTAAATTCATTCATTTTTAAATCCATCCATCCAAATGAAGTCTAACTTACTTGGAGAAAGTGGTTATTTGTATATGAAATTCATAGATTTCAAATCCACCCATTCCAATGGAGCCTTACATCTTTTTATAATGAAAATGTCACATGTCTATTGGTGAACACAAATTTATATGCCCACTGTAAATGTGATAAAAACATATAATTAAAGTTAAACAATCAATTAAAATAATATTGAACCTTCTACTTATGTGCCATAATTATCACATTCTTAGTGGATATATAAATTGTGTCCACAGTGTATATGTGATATTTTTTATTTTTATGAAGAATTAAGAATTTATTATATTTTAGGCATTTTGCATTTTGCATTTTTCATAAATAATTTGTATATTTTGTATGTGACTACAAGACATTTTTGTATTAGGATTATTCTGGTCTTCTAAAAAGTATTCCTCTATGTAATCACCAAAAATTAATATAAAAAATTAATTCAAAATGGATCTATTGCCTAAATTTTTGTTTGGAGAAATAACATAAAATTTTAATTTCACACCGCTATATTTCCATGAGATGCAATTCTTTAATTTTTAACTGGACCAAGTCAAATGTCCACAACACATCGAATTTTACCATTTTAATCAAGAAAATACCATTACTTAATAAGAGTATATATATATATATATATTTTTGCTATACTAATTATCATTTGAACGCTTTTTCATAAACAGCGACGGCGCTGGCTTCGTGAAACATGCCTAACAGACCAATTTTCAGCAATTAGTGGGCTTCTTGGTCAGCTCGGAGTCAACATATGTGGCTAGCGTGTAATTAGGTATTGGATTGCGTGAGTGTTTGTATTATTTTGTTTGGAAATCAGATTCCATTACAAATCATTCACCCACTTTCCTATATATAATTGGTTAAGGCTCTTGTGCACTAGTTACACGGTGCAACTCAAGTTCATTTTTAAAAAGTTATACTTTCTCAGTCCATGATATTTATGCTCACATTTTTGTATGTGATTTAATGCAATATGTCGGAAGATATTATGAGATATTGTGAGGTCCGTTTTGAGTAAAGAAAGTATTTATGAAAAGTACATATGATATACTTTTCATAAATATTCTCTTAATTCAAAACGGACCTCACAATATCCCGTAATACCCTCCGACATATTGCATTAAACCACGTGCAAAAATGTGAGCATAAATTTCGTGGACAGAGGTAGTACAATTTATTATTGAAAAGTTGCATAAATTATTACTGAAAAGTTACACTATAAAAGATATATTTTTTAATTAGTAATATAAACATATGTAACTTTTCAGTAGTATTTTGTGTAACTTTTAAAAAATAAATTTGAGTTGCACAGTGTAATTGGTGCATAGAAGACTAATCCTATATAATTAGGTATTGGGTTTGTATTATTTTGCTTGGAAATATGATTCCATTACAAATCATTCACCCACTTTCCTATATGCATACAGACATATTTCTTTAATTTTGAACTGGACCAAGTCAAATGTTCACAACACATCGAATTTACCATTTTAATATAGAAAATACCATTACTTAATTAATAAGAGTATATATTTTTGCTATTCTATTTAAACAAGTCAGAGAGAGAGAGAGAGAGAGAGAGAGATGAGCGGAGCAGGGAAAGTGGTGTGCGTGACAGGAGCATCAGGTTATGTAGCGTCGTACCTAGTAAAGCTTTTGCTCGAGCGTGGTTATACTGTCAAAGCTACCGTTCGCAATCTCCGTAAATCATCTCTCTACTCCTTAATAAATGAATTAATTTCACACTTAATTATATATATATATATATATATAAATTCAGACTTAATTTTACATGAAATTAAATTCTATATATTTTGTCTTAATTTGATTTTGATGATTTGTGTTGATGGATAGGTGATCCTAGGAAGGTTGATCATCTAAAAGCACTCGAAGGAGCCGAAGAAAGATTGCACTTGTTTGAAGCAGATTTATTAGAAGAGGGATCTTTCGATTCAGTAGTTGATGCTTGTGAAGGTGTCTTTCATACAGCTTCACCTGTTTCCTACAATCCTGATGATCCACAGGTCAAAATTCATACTTACAAACATTAATTATATATTAATTGTAAAGATATCACAAAATACTTTTATTTAGAGCATCTTGCCTAATTTTATTTATTTTGAACATCTTATAAGACATATATAAAACTTCATAAATTGTTTTAACATCTTATAAAATACTAATTTTAAGTAATTTATTTGTTAATTGCTAAAATGTTTGGCTAATTAAATTTATAAGTTCTTATGTTATAAGTTTTTTAAATAATAAGTTGGAGTTGTTCCACCTTTTTTAATTAACTTCACATAAATTATAGCAATTTTGTAAACTCTTAAATATCTTATTATATATTTTACGGAGCTTATAAATTTTTTTAAACACCCCTTTAATGGACTTTTTATCTTGTGAATGGGGTTTTAACCTGATTTGGATTCAGAAAGTGGTGCATTTCGATATTAAAATTAAAAAAAATTCTTATTATTGATAAACTTACTAATTATTAAAATGAAACATTTTAAATTTGTATATTTTTAAAGCATTATTTTTAAATTGGTACAAAATTTTTGCATAATAGAGATTAAATATAAATTAAATAATAAAATTATTTTTTTGTATTTTATACCAATTTAAAAATATTGTTTTAAAATATACCATTATATATTATCCCTTAAAAGGAATCCAAAAATACAATCACAGACTCCTTACCTGCGGCCATTTTTGTCAGAACCACTTACTAGGGCTTATGATGTAGTGCAGAATCTGTAGGCTGTAAGCATTTCGTATCTAGTCATAACTTTCTCTAGAAATATCCAATATACAAAGTATATTACGAAACGAAAATTCAAAGTATTAAGAGATTTATAATCCTTTAAAGTTAGAGGTTAAATCACAAATTATTCAATAACTATTTGATAAAATAAATTTAATCGATCAATTTTTATTTTTTTCGATTAATTTCAGTTTCTGTGATAACGTTCAATTTTTATCCTAAATTGATGGTAAAAAACAAAGTAATATCATTTTTAATATCGAAATTACTGATTTTCAGCAAATATCTTGATGTAGGATTCATGTGTGTTAATTATATTGTAATTTTTTTCTTCTTTTGAGATATATAAATATATATATATATTGAGTAATAAAATTGAAAAAAAATCAAATATAATTAACGTACATAGATATTACATAAGACAATATATTTTTCAGGATCGTAAATTAAGGGAGTAACAAAATGAGGATTGTAATTTTTTAGGATGGCAAAACAAGAACAATAATTCCTTGGGCTGACAAATTAAGGACCGTAACGTTTTAGATTGACAATTCAAGATCTTAAATTTTAAAAGATGCAAATTGAGGATAATTTCAACCCGAATTAAAGTTAAATTTGCCCGATTACAGCCCGTGTTCTTGATGGAATCCAGTTCAAATCTGGCCAATTAGCCCAACTTGCATTGATTCGGATTGATTTGTCCTTGATTTGCTAATTTTAAAGTTATAGTCCTCATTTTGTCAGCTCAAAAAAGATAAGGTCCTTATCTTGTCACAATTATTTTAAGTTATGGTCCTGAAAAAATAAATTCACGAAAATATAAGTTGATTTGAATATTGTAGGAATTGTGTGAGAATAAAGATGTCATTTTTGTGAGTTAGAATCTACACACTCTTGCCAAATTGATTTACAACCAGCCACAAACGATAAACATACCAATCTGATTTGATCAACCCAAAAAATCAACTCTGTGTTTTTGCTCATGATGTTCATTGTGATTGCTGTTTATACAAAGGATTTTGGGATCAATTTCAGCCCGAATTCGACTTGTATTTTAGAGTAAGTTAATTATGGTCCTCAATGTGCAAAACCAAAAAAAAGACCTGATCCTATTTAGCGTCCTAAAATAATATATTCCGCATCTCTGTCTTCTAACATCAAAGTGAGTTATTTTTTAATTTTTATCTTTTTTAATATATTTTTGTGAGCTAGAATGTGACCTGTGTGGTGCTTTAGGCTGGAGTTATAGAACCAGCGGTGAAGGGAACACTCAATGTCCTCAAATCTTGCAGCAAAGTCCCAACTATCAGACGTGTCGTGTTGACATCCTCCATAATTACGGTTTCGTGCAATGGAAACACTAAAGGCTCTGATGTTGTAGTCGACGAGACCTGGTTTTCGGACAAGGCTCACTGTGAAGAAGAAAAGGTTTATTCTAGTTAGAGTTTCACGTTTTTAATAAGCCAGAGAATATTAAATGACACTAGGCTACAACTTAAGGGTTTATTGCAAAGGTGATCCCAAAAAAAAAAAAAAAAAACATTGCTCTTTTGGTGATATATATGCTGAAAAATTGTCACTTTTTACATATTTTTTGCACGCTTCGACTATCATTGGTAAGTGATTAAAGATTTATAAGTCGTCTAAGTTGTCTTTATTTTAAATTTGGTCATTTAGATTACATATTTTGATATTGGTCCTATAAGTTTGACAATATTTTAATTTTAGTCCTTTTATAAACTTATGGACCAAAATCAAGGAACAAAATCAAAAAAAAATTCAAACTTATAACCAATATCAAAATGTGTAATTCATATGGATCATAATCAAATTCGTGACATGTTATATGGCTACAAAAACTTTAATCTCAATAGAAACAACGACTTTCGGACTTTTTTCTTGTGAGACCATTTTGGCTATAAACTTGCAACTTAATTTACTACAGATTAACTAATACATAGTGTTTCCAGCTATGGTATGGCGTTTCGAAAATCATGGCAGAGGAAGCTGCATGGAAATTTGCCGAAGAAAATGGCATCGATTTGGTCGTAATGAATCCTGGCCTTGTGATTGGCCCTCTCCTACAGCCATCTCTCAATTTCTCTAATGAATTATTTATGGACATCATGAAAGGTACAATATTTGGCATTTCAATTTTTTCTTTGACAATATATCATTTCTTTTTGGACGTGGTAAAAGGTATAGGAATTTGCACACTTTTTTTATTTGGACGTCCCATACAAATTTGTACACTATAAAAAAATGAAACATTTATTTACGTACGTGCACACTCACAAACCTATACACAAATTTACTCCTATGCTACTACTTTATATATAAAATACATTTTCCTTAAAAAATGTGCCTTCCCGTAGGATGCAAATTCCTACGGGAATGAGGGAGTACAATATTTTGCATTTCAATTTATTATTCTTTGACAATATATCACATGGAAGAGAGGCCTCCGTTCCGTATCATATTTCAATCTCGTGTTTCATTATATATATAGGGAATGAAATATCGTATTCAGGAAAAGTATCATTTCCCACCTACGAAATTGTTGATATTAGAGATGTTGCTTATGCTCATATATTGGGGTTTGAGAATCCATCTGCTAGTGGGAGATACTGTTTGGTTGGAACAACCCTAAGTTTTTCTGCAATTCAACATCTTTTCCATAAGCTTTATCCTTCCGTCGTCGCTCCCTCTACGTAAGTTTTTTTTTGTTTTTTTGTTTAATGTCCTTTTATTTACAATGTTGATTAAAGGTTATGCTATTAATTTACTTGAATGAGGAACCGTGTTCGATTCCTTCTGGGAACAAATTAGAAGGGAGATATAAGGTTGACTTGGAGATATTTTGAAGTGTTTCGAGACTTGGTGTACTAACTATTAACAACTAACATTTATAGATTAAAAAAAATTATTGCATGTCAAGAGTTTGACCTGGTTTGTCAATTCATATTTGGGGTTTGGTTGCTTAGAATCCATCATGATAAAAATAATGTAGGACGTGGAAGTTTAAGAATCCATATTATATTGTCCTCATTTTGCCACCTCTAATTTCTGCTCTTTATAAAATATTATCCCCCGATTTTCTCATTTCATAATTTCTTGTACGATTCTCGAAAAATGAAAATTTCATCCTCTCGTATTTTCAGGTAAATTACATGTACTCATCGAGTAAATATATTCTCTCCCAATTACATTTTCTGGACATTATTTAGTGTATAATTTTGAAGCACTAGAATCCCTTTTCAATAAATGTATGCCTGAGTCTAGTTCTAAAATGTTGTTCTTTTCAATATGCAGCGGCCCAGACAACCCAACCTATAAGGTATCCAACAAGAAGGCTGAAAGTTTGGGCATCAATTTCACGCCTTTGGAGATAAGCATCAAAGATGCAGTTGAAAACCTCAAGGAAAAGAACCTCTTCTATTTATAAAAAAAAAATTAATATCGTGTGAATTATGTGAAGATATTGTGCAACTTATGAGGACAGCATACATTTAATAAATAAGTCTTCAAACTCACGAGAAAACAATACAATTTTCATTCATTTGTTCATATAGTGGTTTAAGGCTCGAAAAGGATGTGAGGTTTGATTCATACTGAATATATTGAGAGATCTTATTGTAATTTTATACAATTGAATTTCTAAGTGGAAAGGTGCAATTCTTGTAGATCTTTTAATTGAATCACTATAAATTTAGGGGTGCTTGTGTTCCGATATTTTCCAACACATAAAATTAAACAACTGCAAGTGTACGGTGTCAATCGTAGGATGGTAAATACGAGTCGATCCCACGAGGAAGGGTTAGTGTAAAAATGTTATGAATTGATTTTGTTCTTTCTAGAAAAGTAAACTTAATTAAAAGGTTGAACTTAAGTTATTCCAAAATTACTAACTAAATTGTCAAAATTAATAATTAAATAAAATAGCAACCAAATGAAATGATCAATCAAATTTCATGCAAATTAACTCACAAAAATCGACAACTAACAATAAATTAGAGAAAATAGGTCCTAAGGCATATGCAATATCTAAACATCCATCTATGGCTAATAATTTAATCCCTAGCAATCTATATCATAGCACAAATCTACCTAGCAAATACCATACAATCTATATCATAGCTCAAAAGACCAATTTAATCCCTCCGAATGATTAATCATTTTCTCAAACTAATAATCACTTAAGTAGCATGCTTAGGTTCCATTAATGAAATAAATTCTTCAATTTTATCTCACTAACATAGATAAACACATTATCATATGGCCAATAATAACATGCTTGCAATTAATATTAAGCACACTAATAAAAATATCCCACAAACACCACTTAAATAAAATATTAAACCATAAAGTTCAATCTAGATATTTTCATAGTCTTATACAACCAAAAATATTTTAGTCAAATATCAACATACTCTCAACAATTACAAAATTTAAATGAAAACATAGAAAGCTTAGTGAGAATGAAAAATCAAGCCTAAATCATGTCTTCATCATGCTTCAAAATGGTGAAATAAATGAAGAACATCTTTCAGTGTGTGAAAGTGTGTGAGATTTTCGGTTCCCAGCTGCTACAATGTGTTTTTTCTAAAATGTGTGAAAATGGATATTTATAACTAGGGCTAAAGAATCAAAACATCAAAATTTCCAAAGAGTCCTCCCGATTTCTAGATTTTAGAGAACTTGCCCAGCAATTCTTTTCTCTCTCACTTAGCAATTTCAGCAACGCTCGATCGAGCGAGGGCGCGCTCGGGGTCAGAACGAAAGGCGCTCGATCGAAAAGAAACACGCTCTTCACTGGGTGACGTTTTCTTCTTCATATTCCGGCGGTCGGCAGAAGTGGTGGAAATTTCAAGGAGCAAGACAATGTTAAAGGGATTGTCGAGACTTAACAATTAGCGTCTTGAAAATAATCAGACCTTTGAATTTAACAAAACTCAAACTTGAAAATTGCAATCTTAGATTGCACAAATTTCTTTCCCCTAAAAGCCGACTTGAGTTTAGCTTTCCTATATATAGCTTAATAATTTATGCTGCAATTTCGAGTTGACCTCTCTGTTTCCAACTCCTTAATTATAAACTCCAAATTACTAATGTAGCCCTAATTTTTAGTTGTCATAATACCTGGCTACCCTACAGACTTGAACACCCTTGAGGAGCAAAGAATGTCATTGGAATTAAAGTTTTTATAGTTCTACCATTTGTCATAAATTTCAATTTGATCTACATGAATTATATATTTTGATAGTGGTCATGTAATTTAAAAATATTTTGAATTTTGTCCTTTTACGAACTTACAGGACCAAAATCAATGAACAGAGATTAATACCAATATCGTCTCATAATTTTTTTATTTTTTTGATTTGGTCCTATAACTATGTAATGTTTCAATTTAGTCACATTACTATTTAATGTTTCAATTTAGTGCCATAACAATTCAAATCTAACCAAAATAGTCTAAAGTCGCCGGAAATGACATAAAACGAAGTCGTTCTACTCACGTGCAAGTCACGTGTTATATTTTGCGGCGGAATTGGCTCACACGGCACGTGAGTAAATCGACGTCATTTTATGTCAATTCCGGCGACTAGTATTTTGGTTCGATTTGAATTGTTATGGGACTAAATTGAAACATTAAACAATTATGACACTAAATTGAAACATTACATAGTTATAGGATCAAATCGAAAAAGTAAAAAAGTTATGGAACGATTTTGGTATTAATCCCTCAATGAACATATAGGTTTCAATCAATGACTTCTATCCTTAGCCTTATTCAACAAGTTGGAGGCCAATAGTTAAAAAGTAGACAACCATACATATATTGGAATTGTATACATGAATTAATTAATTTGGATTTGTAGATGAGGTATAATTCTTTCGTAAGTATCAGAATCAATAGACTCACGCCCGTCCACTAGTTCTGGGATAACCCTGATGATCGTAGTTACACCTCGATCATTAAATTAATTATATATACTTATTGAGTCTTTTCATCCTTCCACGTGATGGAGGTGAAGATAACTCAAACCCCAAGTTATGGAGAAATAATATTGAGGGCTATACATATGAGTTAATTTCATGCAATTCTTGAGTTTACTCCGTCTCCAATTCCGTATATCAAGTGTCTGAAATTAATGAACTACTTGACAAGGGGATATTCCTCAGTAGGTGTACAAAATTGGTATGATTCCATTATTTCTTTTTGTTGATGAACAAATTTTATGACGATCGAAATATATACTCCCTCCGTCCCAGGACTACTTTCATTGTAGTCTTGGACACGCGAACCAATGAAAATGAGTATGTGAGTGTAAAGTTAAATAATAAAGTAAGAAAAGTGTACTTTGTTGACTTTTGTGGGTGTAAAATGTTTCATTTTTAGGTGTGTGAAAGTAGAATTGAAAAGTTCAAATAAAAAAAGTATGAAAGTAGTTATGGGACGGAGGGAGTAATTGCTAATGTTTCATGATCAGTTCGATCGAGCAACCCTATTTTGTCTTCCATTTAACTCAGGGATACAAGTGCAAGGAATCCTTCAAAAAGTACTTATATACAATGAGCATGAAATGTGTCCATCCGCAAAGCACTTTATTTCCAAACCTCATCAGCTGCAGATATAATGTTCTCTTTTAATTTTTCTTAATGTTTTATTTTAACCACCGTCAATTGTTAGTAATTAAATATAGTATAAGTGGATGAAGCTTATTTGTTTTATGTTTGTTTTATTTGCTCCTACTCTTTATCATGTAATATTATTTGCTATTTTGTGTGAATTGGCTTGTTTATATGGGAGGATTTATTTTTCAGGACACTATATATCATATATGTATTTGTAAATTTAATTAGGACACAATTTTCATGAACTTGCAAAGTTAGGATATTATTTCATAAATTTATAAAATTAAGATACTATTTTTTGTAAGTTTGGCAAATCAATTAAGCCAAATTTTATTTGTTTGATCACATAAACTGGGCTTTATTTGGTCCGCATTATGGCCTAAATTTGACAAACATAAAAGATAATATCCTAATCTTAAATTAATTATATACACAATAATATAATTAATTTAACTAAAAAATTAAATTAATTAAACTGACGACGGCCAAATAAATTAAATTAGTCATTGCTCTTTTGATTCTTTAGGATAATTTTTGGCCTCTTTGATTACACATTCGACCATGTCCTCCACCTGATCTTCAGCTTCTTGAACCTGCATAGTTCCGGTAATTTTACATTAATTTTTTGAAAAATTAACTCTAATCTAAATTAATTTTATAATATAAAAACTGTGTAATACAAAGAGACGATTATTTATAAAAACAGATAGAAAAATGTTATTGATTAAGTATCCTATCCGTTGTCTTCCATTTCAATTTACAATATTGCATTTATATATTATGAAATTTAAATATATTTTTAGATATTCAATTTTATTTTTATTGAACAAATTATAATTATTTTTAATGAATAGTCGCAGTTCATAATTTCTCAAAAAAAAATAACACACTTTTATATATATGAAAACAAAGGTGACTATTTAAAATATATATTTATGCCACACACAGTCGTCGTACATATCATATGTTAGTGGTTGATTATTTATGATATTGTGTTGTAAAAACCAATTAAATAATTGTCTAATCTGCATATTATAAGAGAACTTAACTACTCCACTAACAACTCCACTTGACGAAAAATTAAATTATTAATAATCACAGCAATAATAGCATGAGTCTGAGCTGTATGTTGATTTTAGTATCATTATGAACATCAGCACATGACCAACTTGGAATTTAATAGTACTATATACTCAGATGACGTGCATTATTGTTTCTACTTATTGTCTATAATATAACAACGTAATGAATCAGTCAATTATTTCAAAATTTCAAGGCGATTGAATATCATTGAATGCATTTTCTAATTATATATTTTATAAGAAAATATTATATCTTTCTTTTACACTTGCTATTCGATCCAAAGACCGATTAATTCGAGGAATCAGAGCAAAATTCTATATTAACTGGTCATCTTAAGAATATATTATGTCCATAATAATAATAATAATAATAATAATAATAATAATAATAGTGCGCATGTGTCCCCTAATTAGATAAAAGATGAAAATGAAAGCAATGATATATAAATATTCATTCATTTCTATAACAGTAACACCTCTGTAATTACACTAATTGCACTGCTCAACTGTACAATTATAATTTTTACTGAAAATATATCTAATATTAATAAATTAGATAAATATTTTTAATTAAACAATTAATAGATTTACCCCAAATCTTTCCAAGTGTAGTTTTTGGGAAACCAATTCTTTGAACTTATCCCAAAAGATAATCTTCCATTTAGTTTTCAACTCCCTACCTATCTCCTACTTTAATTTTGACTAAAAAATTACTCTTAATTGATTAGGTATCTATATTATTGATTATGCAGAGGGTGTATTAGTCATTTCCATATAAACGAAATAAATGAAATAATTAAAATTGCTAGGTAACATATATATAGGGTGTGTTTAGTTTAAAAGATAAAATTATCAATCCGTCGAAAACATGCATGTTTTGAACGGATAGATAATATAGTACCTGATCTATTATGTTATCGAGAGAATCAGCAGTTTTAGCTGTTTTTTCAGCCACATGTTCGACCAACTCAACCAGATTTCTCAATTTCCCCTCTGGAAGATCGTCGGCGATGTCTTCTGCCATTTTGTCGACTTCCCCCGCCACCTTCTCCACCGCCTCCACTATGTGTTCCACTGTCTCTACCGCATTTTCAATTCTATCTGTAAAGACGTGAATTCGAATTCACATGAAATCTTTGATTGTGATTATTTAAAAAAATTTCAAAAAGCAATTAATATAGCTAAAAATGTGAATACGTGGTCCTACGTACTCTTAAGCACCCATAGGGGGCCCCATTTGTTGGTGAAAAATGGCAGGACAAATGATACCACCAGCCCAAGAATCCAACTCCTGTTAATTCCATTGAAAACAAATTAAAGGTCCTTCAATTTTGTATAAATAAAAATGTAAGTAATTTTAATTTCGAAGATGCTACAACTAGTGAAATACACGTTATCGTAAATTAATACCGCATTTAATACAACACATTCGGAAAAATAGAGTTTTTTGTCTTTTATGTTTTGTTGACTTTATTTTTTATCTTGTTAAATTTAATTTTTATTTTTACTCCTCTAACTTAAAAAAAAAAAAAACTTTTTCAGTCCTCAAGCCGGCTACAAGTTATACTTCCGATGACAGTGTTAAAAAAAAAAAAAAAACAGGCCCATAAGCAGAAACTGTAAGGGTGACCTACAGTATATTTGTACTAAAAAGTAAAAATATTTAAAAGTTACGGAACTAAAATATAAAATTCAAAGATAACATGACTAACTAAAAATAAAGTCAATAAAATTTAATGGACAAAAAACTCTATTTTCCAATCGTATTACGTCGGATGTAGGTGTGGCATCTACGACAGTTTCTATCATTCATGAAATTAAATTGTACGAACATGGGGCCGGATTTAGGTGGGCCGGAAGGCAGCGGGGCTCCGGGTACAGAATTAGCATAGACGACAAAAGAGCTCCTGAAAATGCAAGAAACAACATGAATAAATTCAAATTAACACATAATTAATCTCGAATTTTTTTTCACATAGTTCACGCACCTTTTAGTACTATTACCACAGTGCAACCTTGTTTTGTGGGCCCAGAAACTCATCTCATCGGTCTTGCACTTTGACACAGCCAATCTGGAAATAGGGTTCCACGTCAGACGTTCTTGCAACCTCGTCTTTCCATAAATAGCTGTAGATATTTTACCCAAATTGGTAACTGAAGAAGAACTGGCCATCGATGTATAATTAATTGCTCTGATCTTCAATCGACAGAAATAGAAAGTGTGTTCTCAAGAGAAGTTTGTTCAAAAGGTCTGATTTATGGCTAAGATTAATCAAGAATTCGATTGATTTTGATCCACTAGGGAATAATACTTTTATATATATAATATAATGAATGGTGTTTGGTTTGTTTGGTAGAGTTAAGTCTACGTTGTCAACTAGAGATTTAAAATTGTGAAATTAATTGAGCAGACACGTTTTAGATGAAAAAATAATCTGAATTTTAATTTGTACTGCATCGTAATGCTAAATAATTAAGTTATGTAACACATGGGTTTGAGACAGTCAAATTTGTCAACTTGTTTGTTGCACATGCTTGCTGAAAAGAATGTTGTTTAATTTTATTTGTTTGTTTCGTGGAAATTGTGGTAAAGTGGAATCTTGATTGGAAATAAATATTAATGATTAATTAAGGGCGCTAAATTTTTTTAGTAATTAGAAAATTTTATTCGTAAGTCCAAACTCTTCTTTCACACATCTAAAAAAAAAACTTTTTACACTCACAAAAGTCAATAAAGTACACATTTTCTTATTTTATTATTTAACTTTACACTTGTTGATATGGCGAACTAACACTATCGACATGGGGCAATTACGCAAGGCTTAACAGGTCGCCAGGACCCACCAGGATCCTTGAAGATGCGGAGCTCACCCACATGGAGGTAACCTACAAGCGGAGCTCGCCCAGAGCTCGCCTT
>JAPKLY010000095.1:430290-490747 GCA_026898435.1 Prunella vulgaris
GATATAAAGCCACATAAACAAACGTTGTTAATAAATTCTATCAACAACACTCATATACTTACTTTTCCTTTGTTCGCCCCATAACTACTATGAATGTTATCCTGGGACGAAGGGAGTGTTTTTTAAAGAGTGTATATGTTCCAAAAGTAGAAAGTGTAGCGAATTAGCAATGAGTATGATTTTGAGAGGCAATTTAGTAGAATATGTGTATATGGAGGCACAAAAGTGATAATATTTTGTGCAAGATTGTGGATATTATGAGAGTGAAGATTATAAATAATTTATTATTTTTAGTGTGAGAAAGTAATTTCAGGATGTTCAAAAAAAATAAGTGTGAAAATAATCGTGTGATGAAAGGAATTTCAATTTTAATAAAATCATTAGTGATTATCTTTTACATGAAAATAATTACGTCTTCTGACGATCAAAAGTTTGTTGACTTGTCTTAATATGTTCATTCTATAAAAGAATGATCCTTTTATCATTCTTATCATCATTCAATCGTCATTTAATTATACAAAATGTCATCAAACAATTACTTTATTTCTAATCGGAGCCCATAATAGTGTATATTATGCTTATTTTATCTATTTTTTTAACTTATTTCCATTCATTTGAACATAGTTTTCATGGACAAAAAGAGTAATATTGTGCAGCAAAATAACTTATTAATATATTTTTATTAAAAATACACACCAATAATATGATTTTTTTTTAAATGTTTAGATTCATGTACTTGATGACTTAAATCTAGTACCCATTGCTTGGTTGGTGTGGGTTAATTTTATTTTAAGGACTGTACATTTACGTGGGAGCGTGACTTTTAAATTCACAAATTGAGATTAAATTAACCAGAATCAATCTCTAATAAGGAATTTTGACCAACTACTATTTTAGGGTTTAAAAAGACAATAAAGAAAAAGAATAAAAAGTTTTACAGTCCTATAAATTGTCAAGATTTTGATTTAATTCATATAAATTATATATTTTAATATTGATTTTGTAAATTTAAAAATACTTTAATTTTAGTATCAATCAATTAACACGTCATGATCCATTAATTATCATGTCTTTATATAGAGAAAGAAACGTGAATCTAAAAGGATTTAGACATCTGAGGTTGGACAGATACCTTTTCTTTTTCTCTTTGGAAAGGTTGGACAGATACTTTTTCTTTAATGGGGTCCTTGATAGAATCGATCTATATATAGTTCGATTGGTCATAAATCATAGAGTGGATATCATGTGAGTAATATTCACCCCAATAATTTCGTGAATAACATATTTTATTTTACGCAGTAACACACATTTTGGTGTGTAGTGTTAATTCATATGTAGTATAGTGTTAATTCATATACAGTGTGGTGTTAGTTCATATACAATATGATTTTAGTTCATTCACTATGACATACTACGTGTAGTGTTAATTCATACTCCCTCCGTCCCAAAACTACTTTCACACTTTCCTTATTTGGACGTTTCAACTCTTCTTTCACACACCTAAAAAGAAAATTTTTCTCTCTCACAAAAGTCAACAAAATACACTTTTTCTTATTTTATTATTTAACTTTACACTCATATATTTACTTTTCCTTGATTCGCGTGTCCGGGACTACTATGAAAGTAGTTCCAGGACGGATGGAGTATATAGTGTGGTGTTAGTTTATATATATTGCCGTGTTAGTTTATATACAATATTTTATATCATTTATCTCTAAAATAATTATATCTCAAAATACTTAGTGTATGTTTGGTTTATGTTTTGGCCGAAATAGTCCTGTGTTTGGGAGATTGACTATTTAGTCCCCTAAACCAAACATACCCTTAGAATAAATTATTGTTCACCATAAAATTTACTGTGTGTATCATTCACATAATATTTTGCCTAAATCATAATATGGAAAAAAGGTTTTCAGCACGTGATATTAGTTACGTGTATTTAATTTTGTGTGTTGAAAAAAATTAAACCACGTTATAAAAATATTGAAATTAATGAAAAATGAAATTTGACTGCAACATTTCAGGCATGCAAGAACTATGTTCAAAATTAATTTGGGCTTAATGATCTTATGGATCTAATTTGGGCCGCCGGCTTGTCGAATTTTGAAAGACAGGATATTCTCGCCCCATAATTGAGTAGTTCAACCCTTCTCACTTCACCACCTTATAAGAAACTCATATTCAAATCATTCAAAAATTAAAACGTGTACCTTTATTCATTGTAATTTGTCGCGGACGTTCACAGGGGCACGCACGCGAGTTCTAACCCTCCCTTCTCCAGCGGCGCATTCGTCCCTCCCTTCTTCGGCGACGCGGGTTCGTCCCTTCTCCGGCGTGCAGGTTCACTGAGGCGCGAGATTTTTTCTTTGAAATGGGGTGGGGTGAATTTGCAAATTAACTAAGTCATATAATAGTAAGAATTATTTACAATGAAAAAAATGGAAGAATTTCATATTAGGGCCCAAATTTTAAGCTAAGTCTCATTTTAAGTCTCAAATTAAGATCTACATTTTGATTTTTTCTCAATTTAAAATCTAATTTTATTATTTTTGTCTCAATTCAAGACCCAGTCCATTTATCTTTATTTCGATTTAATTTTTATAAGAAACTCAAAACATAATAATATTTTATTTTGAATTAAGATTTAGAATATAAAATTTATAAAAAAAAATTATATTTTTTATTTAATATTCATATTTGATGTAATTAATTTTTTTCAATTCATCGTTCAACCAGAAAAAATAAATTTTAATGTATGTTTAATACTCGTATAAAATTTTATTTATTAATTTTTAGTTTGATATATTATACATAAAAAATTAATTAAATATAAAATAATTATTATATTAGTGAAGCTTTAAAAAAATAAAAAAAAATGGATAGAGTCTTGAATTGAGACTAAGATAATAAAATTATATCTTGAATTGAGAAAAAATTAAAATATAGATTTTAATTTGAGACACTTCAAAATTAAAGTCTTAAATTGAGACTTATCCTAAAATTCGGACCCTAATATGAAATTCTTCCGAAAAAAAATATATAGGGTGGTGAAGTGAACAGGGGGTAAACTACTCAATTATGGGGGGAGAATATCCGGGTCCAATTTTTAATTAAGTTAAAAATATTTGGGCCAGGTTAATGAACCCTCTAATTCATTAGTCCACCCACCTGATTTCTCTTTATAGTTTTTTATTTTCAAATAATTGTCATATTTCAGAAAAAAAAAATACGTACATTATTCAATTGTTGAGATAATGTGTGAGTGATGAACTGAATAAAAATGACGAATTGAACCGAGAGCTTGAGCTATAATACAATCTATTGGTCCTCAAATTAAATTCGATTATTGTAACCTTTATTTTGTACGTGAATGTCTCATATATAATGTATTCACTTAATAATTGAGGTTATTTACAATGACAAGTGTATGTCGATTATACTGAAAAATGTAAGTTGATTATACTAAAAATTTTTGCCTAAAATTAATAATATTGTAAACTTTTTAATATAATCCATTTTTTAGTATAAAAATAATCTTAATTAGTGAATGAATGGATGATCAATTAAATGTATATTATTTCTACTCTTTTTGTAATAAATTAGGCACGAGCTACCAAAAGATGGCCCAGCCTGTTCTACCAAATAATATGGTTCTTGGCCCTACAAAATATTATGGGCCCTATTACTATAAAGATGAAAATGGTCATTTCAAATTCTAATAAATAAATGAAATGAGTCGATTAGAATTCAAAAGAATCATTATATTTATAAATTGATTCAAAAAAATTACATGGTAGTATTTCTTTTTTCTTTTGCACGAAAGCGTTTTTTTTTTTTTTTGCACAGGACCAATATATAATTTTTGTCAATTTATTGAATCATTTTGTACTTTTCCCTTATTTATATTTTATCGAACTTGCTCGTTTTTTCACCTTTTTGTCTCATTTTTCCTACAAATGCAAACTCTTTGCAAAATAGATCAATAATCAAATATATAGCAATTAGTATCATAAATGCAGTCAAAACAACCAAAAATCACATCAAAATGAGCATGAATTTGATGCAAATATGACCCTAATCATGAGGCGAATTACTCCAACGGGCTTAACCCAATTTGACAGTTCTAAGCTCAAATAAAGTGTTGCTTGATTAATACTTCTGTACCCATTATTATTTGCACAAACTTTCTATATTTAATTGTTTCATTATTATTTTTACACCAAAAAATTTCTAACATCTATATTCACAATGCAAAGGTCTCATATGTTTACTGATTCATATTAAATTTACTCAAACAGTTGATGTTGTTTATATTGAAAAGTTAAGTCAGATTATACTAAAATGTAAGGATTAATTATACTGAAAAATTTACACTATTATTACTTTTTAGTGAAAAAAATTTAGTATAAATTTTTTTAGTGTAATCAACTCACACTTTTCAATATAATTAAATTTAATTTGACAGTATAAATAATATCAACTATTGAGTGAATGTACCGTACGTGCATATGAAACTTACCCATTCACAATAGTTACACAAAATATTTCTCTCTATTCAAAATTAGAATGTACATATATTTTTTTTTCATTGTCCACGCTTAAAATATAAGTATCAAAAATAAAAAGTAATACTCAATTTTACTCTATAAGCATTTCTATAATTACTTCAAATATCATTAATTTTAATTATAGACAATTACTCAGCTCAATTTCTTTTCGAACAAATAATACCTCTAATTTACTCCCTTTGTTCCACAAGAATTTTTATACTTTTCTTATTTGGACGTTCCACATAAATTTACACACCATTAGAAATAAAGCATTGATTTGTGTGCACTCTCACAAGCATATACATATGTTTACCCATGTATTACTATTTTGTATATAAAACATATTTTTTTAAAATAAATGTATCGTTCCGTAGGGTGTAAATTCTTACGGGATGGAGGTGATTAGGGTCATATTTGCATCAATTTGTGTTTATTTTGAGATGAATTTCTTAAGTTTTGCATGCATTTTTATCCTGCGTAACCTTTTTATCCAAGGGATAGTAGAGCTTGATTTTGTTGATTGGGAAGTCATGTGAATCGTGTTGAAAAGAAAAGAAAACGGAATAGTTGGTGAAAAAAATGGTTGGGACCTTGCCTTAAAATGCAAGGTGATGTTGAGAAAAGAATGAGAAAAAAGAGTAGGAAAAGAAAAGCAAAAAAAAAAGAGTAAAGTGAAGTGAAGTGTAGAGTGGAAAAGGTGTTGAATGAAATATGTGAGTAACTCTCAAGCCTGAAAGAGGTTGAATGTTAGAAATTTTCTGCTCTACTAACCGTTTAAGTCACTTTTATCCAAAAGATTTCTACACTAATCAAAGAGCCAACATTACAACCAAATAAAAAGTATTAATTGATTTGCAATCGACTTATTTTTACAGTAGTGGAGAACATAGACAATAGACAAGTTTATGGTACTGCAGCTATTGAGAGTGACATTGAGTGTTGAAATGTAACACATATACTTGAGTGATGAGTGACACACTACCGAGAGGATTGTGATGAGTTGAGTTGATTTGATTTATTATTGATTCTTGATAACTAGAATCGAAGTTGATATGATGAGCATTGCTTGATTGAACACTTATGTTGCTTGTGTTGTATAGAATTTGATGATATGATGATCAACAATTGATTTCAATATTCTCCTAGGTTTGATCAATTCATTACTCGAGACAAGCAATACTCTAGTTTGGGGGAGTGATTAGGGTCATATTTGTATCAACTTGTGTTTATTTTGAAATAAATTTCTTGAGTTTTGCATGTATTTAGGACCTTAATTATTATCTATTTCGTTATTCATCCATTATGTTTAATTTTTTTTAATGAAATTGTAAAATTAGTATTTGAGTCCAATTAAAAGATTGTTATTCATACGAGACTAAATTACTTTTTTTTTTTTCAAATTAATTAAGATATGTTCAACAGGGGTAGTAGAGGAAATTCATTTCATGAAAATTGTCACACGTCTCAACTCACAGCAATGTTGCCTGATATTCCCACTCACGCCTAGAGATGTTAAATGGGTCGCGGGCTGGCGAGCCGACCCGTTTAACCCTGTAATTTACAGGATTAGGTCCGAACATATGGCGATCCGTATAAAACGGATTTTTTTTTTGCCCGGACCGATTAGCCCGCAGGCTAAACTGGTCAGCCCGCCAGTTTCACGAGCTGGCTCGGTAGCCCAATTTTTTTTTACTTAAATTAATTATATATAAATTAGATAGTGGGGTCTGGCCGCCTGGGTGTAACTTAGTAATTAGAAAATGTGTATTCTTATACTATTATACATTAAGTCATTAATAATTTATAAATTAACTTATTATTCTTATTAAATATTAATTTACTAATTTATTATTAACTAAGAATTAAATAGAAGATGTACATATCTAACTAGATATCAATTAAATTAAAATTGTCAATTTGTCATGTTCTTCAAGGAAGATCTAATACCGAATATTGAAGAGTTTGAAGATATTTATTAAATTTTAGTTGTTAACATGTGAACTTTATGGATTATGTAGTTAATGTGTGAATTTTATGGATTATATTGTTAATGTGTGAACTTTAAGGATTATTTTAGTTATTAAATTATTAGTTGTATTTTATATTAAATTTTAATTTTTTTACCTCGAACTCATTAGTGGCCCATTTAACCCACAAACTGTTAGGATTAGGATTAGATCCCGAGTATTAAAACGAATCATTAAAGCTCGGGACCATTTAGACCTACAATCCTGTAGGGCTGAGTTAGGGTCAGGCCGATTTTATCCACAACAAATCACAGCACGTCAATCACCTGAACCGCCTCAACTCTGCCGTTTCACTGCCGGAATACTCTAGCCGGAAATGCGCCGACTCTGTTCTCTCAACCGCCGGAAGTCCAACGCCAATCGATCCCAGACACTGCTACTCACATTCAAGACCGCTCCATAACCGCCTTCCGTCGCGCAAATCAGAGCACCAAGACCGGAATCCGCCGTTTCTTCCACCGTCAACCGCCTTATCTGCCATGGCCGCACCTCCGTCACATCTCGAAGCGACGGCACACTAACAGCCACGCCGGACCCGCGACCCTGCGCTCAACATGATCGCCTCTGTTTAGAAATCGCGCCGGATTTACTTAACGTCCGCCGCCGATTCAATCCGCCGTCGCTCCAGCGGTCAACGTCTTCACCTCTGCAAACAATCGACGCCGCGACTGACACACTCAAATCGCCGCCGCACAGCCGACAAGCTCGCCGGAGATCCTACCTTGCTGCCGCTAAGAGCCCTGCAACCATTTCCGCCAAATCTCCGATCGAAGTCTAAGAGAAGAAAAGTGAATTGGGCTGTAAGGTATGCAGGCCCAAAGTTAAAATGCTATTTTATATTAAGCCCAATCTCTTTTTTATATGCTGGCCCATTTTCGCATTTTAAAAGGGATATTCACGTTTAAGGACGGACTGGAGCATCACGCATTAGGCATACGACGGAGTAGTTTAGGGATTTTTAGCGATTAGTTTTTTTTTTTTTCAGTAATTTTATTCTGAAAATTTGTATTGATTGAGACTATTATGCATTTGATTTAATTTTAAGTTTCAATTAGATTTAATAACTCTTGTCTCATTTCAATTATTTTAATTATACCTGTTATTTCAGTTGGTTTTGTTCTCCAATTAATTATGAGCTAAATCTTATGTTTTGGTAAAAGAAATTATGTGTTAATTTTAATAATTTTTTTTAATTCTTAAGTCAATAAATTTTGTGAAAATTGATTATTAATTTTATTTAGAAATTTTGGCGTCCTTTAATACTTTTGTACTTTAAACACAGGAATCAAGTTGTTCAAAGGAAGAGCCGTGTAGCTGTCATAATCGCTCCACATTTTTCCGTTAATAAGTCGGTTTGTCAACTTTCTCTCTCTCTCTCTCATCAATTAATGACAAATCTTTCATAGCGTCCCATTATTCTGATCGTAGAACCATCCCTCCCTCTTCTGCTGTTGTTTTATTCACAATTCCTGCATTTGTACACACATATTACCATACCCAATCTTGATATGCATCCCTAACACTAAAATCCCCGCCACCCATTTTCTTTTCCTTTTGTAGATAATCGCCCATTCATTTTTTTAAATCGCTCTCACATAAAGCACTCTTCTTCTTCTACCTTAAGGTACTCTCTCTCTCTCTCTCTCTCTCTCTCTCTCTTATTTTTACTGTTTGAACTATTCCTATGTTCGTTGACAGGTTTTCGAAATAGTTCAACGTGAGGGACGATGTCGAATTATATATAATTAATGTTTTAAACTAATAAATATGAAAAGGGCTGTGAAAAAGTTAGCTTTTTGAAGTGATTTTGGAGATGCTCTTTAAATCTTGTTTATTTATTAGCATTAATCTGAGTTGCTGATTGGTTGTGGGATTACTTGTGTACTTTCTTTCTTTCCTTTTTCACCACAAAACAGCTGTAGGCTAGTGGAGGTCATGATCTTACTTCTTTCTCTTATAAATTAAATATATTAGTTTTCAAGTGGTATAAGATTTGATGACATTAGAAGAATTAACTTCCTCCCAAGAAATTTGGGCAATCTCTTTTTCTTACTTTTGATGAATTTTAACCTTCCCAAACTCACATGATCCAATTTCATTGGCAAAAACTTGTGTGATACCGTCACACGTTCACAAACGGGCACAAATTAACACTAGTTCCTTCCAAAGTATTTACGCGTCATGCCCAACTTATGTTCCGTCTCACCTTGAGAAACGGTCTCACACAATACCTACTCAATTTGATTTTATTTATGTGTTTGATGCTTTTGTAGTTCTTGTTTCCCATTTTGTCTTATGGACATGGACTGTTTGGGCCCACATGTTTATATTCCAGATTATGTGGTCAAAATTGTTGTCTTTACATTTGTTCTTTTTCTTCTGATCATCACAGCACAAAGCTTTTAATATGTTGTTCTTACAACAGATGTTAAAACTAGTAAAAATTCTTGTGTGAATCACTAATACCATAGTGTTGTTTATTTTCAATACCCCATATTTTTTTACTCAGTTTTAATATCCATGTGCTATGTGTAAATCACTAATATCATAGTGATGTTTATTTCAATACCCCATATTTTTTGACTCATTTTTAATATCCATTTACTATGTGTGAATCACTAATATCATATTGTTGTTTAGTACATCAAATAAATGTTGTTAGATTGACATCTTGTAATAAATTGAGATTTCACTTGATACTGATAATTTTTCCAACTTTTGAAGTGATGCTTCCAAATTTCAGAACATCAAAAAGATACTAGGATTATGGATCATCAGAATGTGGATTTGGAATCTAGAAGAAGTAGCTCTTTCAGTTCTTCAAGGAGGCGGTCTTTGAGCATATCATTTTCATTGCCACGACGATTCGATGATTTCGTTGACAGTGATGAAGTCTCTGAAGCAGGGGATATTGGTGACAGGGCACTTCACAGCAATAGGACCAGTGCAAGCGGTAGGAGTCACTTCTCGTTGGACAATCTGTCGCAAAATCGAGCCATAGTTCCTCTTCAAGACGACAGTGGTTCCATCCCGAATGCCCCATCAACTTTGGACAACATATCTGTTGATGTTGATGCAGCATTACAATCTGTGGAAAAGAAGGATGTGAGTTGTTCCTTGTCTTGTTATAGATGCCCCTTTCTTTTGGAATGAGTGTTTGAATGATATCTTTTTTATGCAGGAAGAAAAAGAAGTGCCTTGGTTGTTAGAGTACATTACTTGTCTCCTTTCACTTGCTGTTTTTGGAATTCTTGGGGTAATTTGCTAACCCTTTATTATGCTTGATGTTTTTTTCATGATTGGCTTGTATATATACCTAATTACTAAATCAAAATCAGTTTTAGAACTGGGTTTATATTACCAATAATGTTGTTTTCCTCAAGAATGATAGACAAAAGAAAACATAGGAGAAATATTAGAAACAGAGGAAAACAGAATTGTGCTGTAGCTTGCTAAGTATGAAGCTTATACTTGATTGGTTTATTCATGGTTGGCTTATGTACCTAATTACCAAATCAAAAACAGTTTTAAAAGTGGAGTTTATATTACCAGTAATGTTGTTTTCTTCAAGAATCGCCTCGGATATGCAAAAGAAGTTGAAATTTGAGAAACAGAGAAAAACAGAATTGTGATGTAGCTTGCTAAGTATGAAGCTTAACACCCCAGTAGGATTAGGTTTAGGTTCAATCTTTCGCGCTCCAGAATCTTCTTTCGATTTTCTTTTAACTCATTCAACTTGTCATACCTTTTTCGGCCTTTGTTCTGGTGAATCTTGATCAGGTTCTAGCTCGATACAGCCTTCAGAAACTCTTTGGACCGGGAGTAGTTGGTGCAACAAGTGACCACAGTTACATGTACCTTGATCTTCCTTCCAATATGGTTACTCTCTCTCTCTCTCTCTCTCTCTCTCTCTCTCACACATAGAAACATAAACTGCTATCATGTACGGATCTGTTGAGCATATACTGGAAGCTAACATATACTTTTCCAGGTGGGTTCATTTCTGATGGGGTGGTTAGGTGTTACTTTTAAAGCCGACATCTTGAAAATATCCGATCAGTTAGCTATTGGGTTGACGACGGGCTTCTTGGGAAGCCTCACGACTTTCAGCGGTTGGAATCAAAAGATGCTCGATCTCAGTGTTAACGGCCGATGGGTCTTTGCTGTGCTTGGTATTTGTTTAGGTGAATATACAAGCTACTAATTGTAGATAACAATTTCATATTTCAAGCTCAAACAAGTAAGAGTTCATTTCCAGGTTGAATGGAAAATATGCAGACTTCTTTCCTCTTTGGCAGGCTTGTTCCTCGTCGCCTACTCGATCATTTTTGGAGTTGAAACTGCAAAGGGGTTGAAATGGCTGTGCAGAAGACGAAACACAACCTCTTTCTGTCCCATAACTACTTGTACAACGAACAAGTATTACTGCCTCTTGACATTTATGACGACGCTTCTGCTTATGCTCGTTTTGCTTTGGAGTGTATTCGGAGGTTTGGCCAAGAAAGACTTTGAGACTGGCAGCAGTGAGGCTCACCTGTTCCTAGCTTGCATGGTTGGACCTTTTGGTGTCTGGATTAGGTGGTACTTAGCCCGTTTCAACGGGCGAGGCCTTGGAAAAAACGGCACGTTCAAATGGATGCCGTTTGGGACCCTAGCAGCCAATGTTCTTGCAGCTTGTGTCATGGCTGCCTTGGCCACATTGAAAAAAGCGGTGAGTTACCTCTTTTCTCGTATCAGTAATGTCGATTTTCACAAATTGAAAACGATTAAGTTACATTTAATTGTTTGACATTTTTGTCCAATAATCGACTGTACGAGCTGAACATCCTGTCGATGATGATGTGACAAGGTTTGATTTGTCCTCGTGACAAAGTCTGATAGATTAACCTCATGTTTCATTTTCAACATCCGATTACCAGACTAAAATATCAAACAATTAAAATGTATGAACTATTTTCAATCTTTTGAATTCGATAAAGATTGAAATCAAAATAGATATGTGCTAATGCCTGCTTGTTTGTACAGGTTAAGACAAAGAATTGCAATACAGTAGCTTCGGGGATGCAGTTCGGGCTGCTTGGTTGTTTAAGTACGGTTTCGACTTTCATTGCGGAGTTTCATGCAATGAGAGAAAGCAAGCATACGTGGAGGGCGTATGCTTATGCAACGGCTACGTTTATGATCTCCTTTGTCTTGGGTACATTCATCTACTCTATACCTGTTTGGGTCGGGGACTATGATTAGACGAGTGTCCTTCAGGCAAACGGAATCATAAATGTAACCGTTGCAAGCATAAGGCGGGGACCGTAGGCTTTCCGTTGCATGAAATTTTCGGTCATGAAAGTCGAAAGTGTGCCTGAATATACTGAAATTGCAATTGATTTTTGACGCAGCTGCAGGAAAGTTCGTAACAGAGTAGTAGACTGCTAAGTGCTAAGTCTCGCGTGCTCTACTTTGCATCCAAATGAAATGAAATGTCCTAAAACGATGAATTAGATAACGTTATTTAGGGTAATTACTATTGTAATGAATCCAAGTGAATCGTAGTGTTCTTTTGTTTTATGAGATGTATCCTTTTTGATTAATTGACGTTGGTATATTTTTCTTACCAACATGGCTGTGAGAGGGCTGTAATGAACAATTACAGTATGTATTTGAGATTAGATGGGCTCATTAATAAAAAATTTACTCCTTCTGTGCAATAATAAACTTTTTGTTATGGGTGCAAAGAAAGTGAAATTGAGATCAGATGAGCAAGTACTGCTGATTAACTGAACATTATACTATCAGCTGACTCAGCTGATAGGTCTGCTGATGGTTAGTCATCTGATAAGGTCAGCTGAGATAGTTTGAGAAGTCTACTGAAAGTCATCTGGGATATCAGCGGAGTCAGCTGAGGAGGTCAGCTGATGATAATCAGCTGGGGTGGTCAGCTGAGGAGGTCAGTTGATGGTGGTCAGGATGGTATGGTCAGGTCAGCTGGTCAGATCAGGACAAAATGTCTATTGATGATATCAGCTGAGTACTCAGACTCAGCTGAGGACATATCATATCAGCAGACAAGACAAGAAAGGAGCATACTGACTCCAAAGTCATGAATTAACTCATGATCAGTTAAGAAGCAGTTTAAACTTTCAAATTGGACAACGGGCGATCAGTTTAACAGAATCAAAACTGAAGATCGTTGGACTCTGACAGTTACTCATTTTCGGTTGCAACTGTAGCAGTTTTCTTGTTAGGTGGTTACGATCACTAGCATTAATTAGGGATTCCATACTTCTATATATATATACGCACATATGTATAGAGAGAAACATATAGAACGATCATATACTCAGAACGATAAAAATACTTGTAATCTGTAACATCTTCCATCGATTAGTGAGAGAGGTGCCCTCATCCGTGGACGTAGATCATTTCTGATCGAACCACGTAAATCTTGGTGTTCTTCAATTTCTTTATTCCAATTGATTTCAAACAATCATTGTTAACTCAACAATTGGCGCCGTCTGTGGGAAACAAGGAAGATTGTTGGTGAAATCAACTGCTATGGCTTCTATGAAGATGGAGTTTGAGAAATTCACAGGAGCGAATGATTTTGGTTTGTGGAAGGTGAAGATGAAAGCTCTCCTCACACACCATGGATTATCAAATGCTTTGAAACCAACGAATCAGTGGCCATCATCATCCGCATCAGAACCTGCAAAGAAGCAGGAAATTCTGGACAAGGCTCATAGCACAATCATTTTGTGCTTGGGAGACAAACCTCTGAGGGAGGTGTATAAGGAGAAGACTGTCATTGATGTGTGGAATAAGCTGGAACAGGTGTATCAAACGAAGTCGGTTACCAATAAGTTGTTCATGAAGCAGAGGCTTCATTCATTCAAGATGACTGAAGATAGGGATCTTGTTGAACAACTTGAAGAATTCAATAAAGCAGTGGATGATTTGGAGAATCTTGAAGTCAAGATTGAAGATGAGGATAAAGTCCTGATGTTACTGAACTCTCTACCAAAATCCTTGGAGAATTTCAAGGAGCTCTGTTATTTGGAAGGCAAGAGAAGGTGTCCCCTGATGATATTCAGAATGCATTGAAAACTAAGGCGCTTCAAATGCAATCTGAAAGGAAGAACACAAATCAAGATGAAGGGCTGAATATCAAACTCACACTACTAAAAAATACCCCCTTTAGTGACGCTTTCTTAGTGACGCTTTTAAGTAAACGTCATGATACTATACATATAATAACCCTCTCCGTATTTAATTATATTTTGTGACGCTGTTTAATTCATTAAATGAGATTTCCTATTTCAGTTTTATTATGTGATGCTAATTAATTTTTCTAATTATTTATTCCACTCTTATGAATTCAATTACTTATTCTACTCTATTTATTCTAAAGATGCAAAATTATGTTTCCTGCTCATACCTAAAATCTTAATTTAATAATTAATTTATTTAATTAACATTTTTCTCTTTTAATCTTTTGTTAATGGCTCCACAATATCGTCTTCCACATAGTTAGCAGCGTCATGATGATCTTAACCCCAATTTCATCAGGCGAGACCCTCCACTTTGTGCATACCAGAGAACTCCACTTTGCGCGTGAAGGAAAAAAACCACACGAGACCTCTCCGCTCTGTGCGTGAAGGAAGAAAATCACCCCTGTATCTGCTCTGTCCGAATCGATTCTCATGTTCTACAGGTATGATAACAACCCTAATTTTCTCCAATTTCATGCGCATGAAGGACTACATGTATGATAGCATCCCTAATTTCTCTAATTATCTTCTCAGTCGTATCACCTAATCGTCCTAAAATTGCATTTTCAATGGCGCCCTAATTGAAATGATTTGATATTGTCTTACTCTGCAGAATGTAAAGCACTGTGTGGATGCCTTTGATTCTGATCGGGTGAGCGAAAAATATATCTCAGGATCGTAAGTTAGTGATACGAACAGAGGGGATCTTCTAACCTAAGATTGTGGTTTTATTTAATTGGGTGTCTAAGGTTACGAACAGAGACAGAGGGTATATCAGAATTTTATTTTATCAATTCTGGTTTCATCTAAGTGTATATCAGGATCAGTTTCTTAAATTAATTTGGATGCCTTTCGATTCTTATCGGCTGAGCAACAAATATATCTTAGGGTCGTAGGTTCTATATTAGGAAGAGAAATTAATGTCTAGATTGCACCAGACACAATGTTATAGTCCTGCTTAAATTAACTTACACAATGTGTGGTTTGGAGGAAGTAGAAAACTAAAGGGATACAATATCCAGTTGCAATAGAAATTTTGAAAATACAATATAAAATTATTCATTTGATGGTCTGGTGGGATTTATAGGGTACTAATGGAGAGAAGGCTCTGTGTAAAGGGGAATTTCTTTTGTAGATGTATAATTGACAATAGAGCATAAAATTTATTTATTACGCTTTCTTACACCTTTCCCAATAGTTGTGGGCACAGATCATAATCAATAGCTAAAATATCTTTAAGAAGGATTGGGGAGATCAAGAGATGAACTCCTTCGCTTGAAAATAATCCTGCTTAGTATGTCAATCGTAATAATCCAGTTATGCAATCTATTAATTAGTATTGAGATGGATGATATATTGTTGGTTTGCCCCTGCTTTTGATGGACCAGCTCTGCTCTTCTCCACATTATTTATACTTAATAAGCCAAGTGAGGTGAGTAAGTAACAATTATTCCAATTAATTAGGATCTTCGTAGTTGTATAGCTCAAATCAATTCTATTTTACTACTGCCATTACATCTTCAATGCAAGTATAATATCCACTTTCTTTGCCTCAATAATTTGTTATTATATAGTAGTTTATTGTTCTTCCTTACTCTTGTTTCATGTGAAAAATTATCTAAACTTTGGCTTTTTGTTGCTGTCTTTTAATTATTCTCCAAGTCATATACTATAATATATACAGTCTAAAAGAAGTTGCATCATTTTGCCACTTTATGTGTGTGTGAGGGTGCATTACTCTAAAGTAAGACTTAGCTTATAACATAAACTCTTTCGCCTGCTGACATAGTAGATCCTAAATCTTTTGGAGATCCCAAGTATAGAGGGTGTATGGTAAGAATATGCTCCTTATCTACCTACTTAATAGAGGAGGACCCTGGTGGTTCAAGTTCACATGTTTAGTGATGGAATGACAATAATTAACTATTCTTAACTGAAAACTTACCATGCATGCCCTGAAAATCTCAAGTAGTTTACATATCTGATATTACTAGAGATTGGTGCATTGTCCTATAAATACAACTACATTTTTAAAGGTTTTTCATGCTTTAGTAATTTCCATTATTTTAATCAATATAGTTTATATTTCAAATCATATAAAGTGTCATTTCTTCTTTCTGCTATTCAGTGAGTAGTGACTAGTCATGTATAAATTAACTATAATAACTGAAACAGTTGTAACTTGATAACGCACAAATCTTTTATAGACCAATCTTGAATAATCGAAACAATGTCATGTTTGCATAATAGTCACCAAGTTGCTGTTATAGTTGAGCTTGTATTTAAAGCTAGTGAACTTAAACTTGTATTAAATCAAATAACATTTTGACCTGATAAAGTAAGAAACTCAAGAATGTTTGCCTTCATCTTCAAGAGTCTTATTACTTGGGTAACCTTATGATATTCTCTCTCATATTTCCTTGTTACAAAATAGCAATTAGACGATGCTCTCTTAAACATTTCTTCAAGCTTAGTCCTTTTCTTTTCTCTCTTTTATTACTTATTTATTTAGTTTTGTTTCAAGTAAGAAGTCTATGTTAAACTCCAATAGTGGCCCTCTCGAATTGCTAATACTTGAAACATAACAAATTCTCTATAAGACTGATTTCCTGCCACTAGTTTGGGAGCAGCAAACAAGGAAATGAAAAAACATTGCTTAATTCCTAAATTGGCATCCTCGGTGCTTCTGAAACCTGTTCTGGGGGTAAGAAATTTGATCAATCTCCTCAAGTTCCCAACTGTTATTTAAGTGTCAGGTATACACTATTTTTTCACAAATGATACCATTTCTTTTTGTTGCTACCCAAGTGACATTTTTTTCCTTTAAATATTAAGATGGGGTAGGATCTAGTTAAACTTCATAACAAATTTTTGTTATCATCTTTATTTGTAAATTGAATGCTAAAGGTTTATTGGTCTATCCGTCTAATCATGGTGTAAATTCTTCCATTATTTGCTATAAATTGTTCACTTTCCTTATATATTTATTTATAAATTATTTGTATTTTTATTCATTAAGTTTTCACTATATCCTTCTTGAATGATCTAATTTTTTCTTGTTCATATCTTACAGGTTTCTCATATCTTCCTTCAATCAAGTGAACAATCAAATCAGGAAAAATAAAAACCATGTCCTAAGGTAAATATTTTCTTATTATTTATTATCCTGACACATTTGTTATTAGTTCTTTGGTGCCTTGACAATGATGATGAATGAACTCATTTCTAATTACATATTATTTTGTGGTTTTTGTATTTATATTTGAATAATAAGGATTGAACTTTCTTCATCCAGTAATTAGTCAAATGTTCAGGAAATTCGTAAATAAAAGCCTAATTTTTCTTAAATTATTTCATACAGGTGAGAACAAGTCTTAATGAAGAAGATAACTTCTGAAAAGTACAGAGACTATAGTGCAGATGTAGGGATGTGGTCTGATGTGGTTCATAAAATGACTGCATGACAATAGAATTTTGTGGTACTTTAATAGAGTTTTTGTATTTTGACATTGTTTTGGACATCTATTGGATGTGTAATTGTCTTATGCTAGTTTGATTTACATGAGTATGTAATATACTGATTTACATATGAGTATGTAATATATTTGAAGATAGGATGATATTGTAGGGAATTTTTTTTAATTAAGAATTACTTGTTCGCTTGGAATTTTATGACTTTTTTTATTATAATTAAAATTTCATGTTATTATTACAAGTTTAATAGAAGAAATAGTGGTTAAAAGTCACTGTTAAATTGAGTAAATGAATATTTTATGTTACGCGACAAAGCGTCACAAAAATATTCTATGTGACCCATTATGGCGTCACTAGACTTTCATTTCCCTACATAGTTAAGCGTCACTAAATGAAGTGGTTAAATTAGTTATAATTCTTCACATGACGCTTGAAGCATCATGTAAAGCACACTATTGTGATGCCAATTAGTGTCACAAAATTGTGTTACTAGAGAATGTTGATGTGACGCATTAAGAGTCATATTTAGACACTTTTATGACACTTCCAAGCGTCATAATAAATTACAATTGAAACGCCAAATCAGGTGACACTAGTTTAAAGCGTTACTACAGCAAAAGCGTCACAAAAGACCTCTTTTAGTGACACATATGTGCGTCATTAAAGACAAATTTTCTAGTAGTGTCAAGAAAGGGAAGAAACCGTTTCAGGGAAAGAAGAAGAAGAATGGTAAAGGCCCTGAATCTGGAAAATTTGTGGAAAGGAGAAAATGTTTCTCATGTCAGAAGGTGGGACATCTCAAGAAGAATTGTCCTGACAAATCCAGGAAGCAAGAAGAGGATCAGAAGGCAGATGTCACAATTGCTACTCAGGAAGGATATGACAGTGCTGAGGTCTTGGCTGTTACTGATGTCAAGCTGAGTGAAGATTGGGTGTTGGATTCTGGATGCTCATTTCATATGTGTTCCAATGAAAATTTATTCAGGGATCTTAAGAAATTTGATGGTGGATTAGTTCTCTTGGGGAATGATCAGATGTGCAAGGTCAGAGGCTCTGGCTCAATAAAGTTGAGGCTGCATGATGGTGCTGAGAGGATACTACAAGATGTCAGGTTTGTACCTGAGCTGAAGAGAAATCTTATTTCTCTTGGATCACTCAATGTTTTGGGATATGAATTCAATACAAGAAATGGATTCATATTGATAACCAAGGATAACAACATTGTGATGAAAGGCAAGAAGGTAAATGGCTTGTACATTCTGAAGGGTAACTTAGCTGCCGGATCAGTGAATGCAGTTATGGGCAGTTCTGATGCTATCTTGTGGCACAAGAGATTAGGGCACATTGGTGAAAGAGGATTGAATGAACTCTACAAGCAGAAGGCATTTGGGGATTCAAGGACAATCAAATTGGATTTCTGTGATCACTGTGTGTTGGGAAAATCCAAGAAACACTCTTATGCAAAGGGGAAACATCATACTGATGCTCCTTTGGACTATGTACACTCTGACATCTGGGGGCCTTCAAGAACTGAAACTCATGGAGGTGGAAGGTACTTCATGACCATCATAGATGACTTCAGCAGAAAAGTGTGGGTAATCATTCTGAAGCAGAAGAGTGAAGCCTTTGGGAAGTTCAGGGAATGACTCCTTGAACAAGAGAACAAAAGAGGCAGATCCTTAAAACATCTCAGGACTGACAATGGACTTGAATATGTGTCAGAAGAATTTGAAAATTTCTGCAAGGAAAGAGGCATAACAAGACACAAGACTGTTCCAGCAAACCCTCAACAGAATGGGCTTGCTGAGAGGATGAACATGACTATTTTGGAGAAGGTCAGATGCATGCTATCAGATGCTAAACTACCTAAAGTATTCTGAGGAGAGGCAGTTAATACTGCTTGTTATTTGATAAACAAAACTCCCTCATCTGCTATTGAGTTTAAAACCCCATATGACCTTTGGTATGGTAGGTTGTTAGATTACAATAATCTGAAGGTGTTTGGTTGCTTAGCCTTTGCACATATAAGGCAGGACAAGCTGGAACCAAGGGCTCTGAGGTGCATCTTCCTGGGATATCCAAAAGGTGTCAAGGGTTATAGATTGTGGTGCCTTGAAGCTGGACACAAGAAGTGCATTATCAGCAGAGATGTGACTTTCAATGAGAAAGTCATGGGATATGGTACATCTGAAAGTTCTCAGGGTGCTAAGGACAACCCCATAATCAGACATACACCAGTTCAGGTGGAGCATACAACCAGGATTCAGAATGAAGATCAGGCTCAGGAAAACTCTGATATCAGGAATCCACAAGAAGATCAGCTGAGTGCATCAGCAGACAGTGATTCTGAAGATCAAACTGAAAATTCAGATGAGGAGGGTCAAGATTTGAGAAACTACAGTCTGGCTAGAGATAGACATAGGAGAAGCATTCATCCACCAATCAGGTTTGGACAAGCTGACATGATCTCATATGCCTTATCAGTAGCAGAAGAAGTAGAGTATCAAGATCCTGAAACTTATGCTGATGCAGTGACAAGGAAGGATAAAGATCAGTGGATTTCAGCTATGAAAGAGGAGTTAAATTCACTTAAGAAGAACCACACATGGGTTCTTGTGAATAGAACAAAAGGGCAGAAGGTTGTCAGCTCAAAATGGATATTCAAGAAAAAGTCTGAAATTGGGTCAGATGGAAAGGAGCTGATCAGATATAAGGCAAGGTTAGTTGCAAGAGGATTTACTCAGAGGGAAGGAATAGACTTCAATGAAGTGTTCTCACCAGTTGTGAAGCACTGCTCAATAAGGATCTTATTGTCTAAGGTGAATCAGGATGGACTGGAGTTACAACAGTTGGATGTCAAAACTGCATTCCTACATGGAGAGCTTGAAGAAACCATTTATATGCAGCAGCCTGAAGGTTTCATACTATCAGAAAATGAAGGAAAGGTATGTTTGCTGAAGAAGTCTCTGTATGGACTTAAGCAAAGCCCAAGGCAGTGGTATAAAAGGTTTGATAGCTTCATGGTGTCAATAGGCTTCAGCAGATGCAAGTATGATAGCTGTGTGTACTTGGAAAAATAAGGCTCTGAGGTACTGACATATCTATTACTCTATGTGGATGATATGTTAATTGCTAGCTAAAGTCTTGGAAGAATTCAGAAACTGAAGGATAAGCTCAGTTCAACCTTTGACATGAAAGACCTTGGAAGTGCAAAGAGAATTCTGGGTATGGATATTATCAGGAACAAGTCAGCTGGAAGGATGTTCTTGACTCAGCAGGATTACATACTGAAAATCTTGAAAAGATTCAATATGCATGAGTCAAGATCAGTCTCTACTCCTCTTGGACAACATTTCAAATTATCAACTGATCAATGTCCCAGGAGTGATCAAGAGAAGTCTCAGATGAACAAGATACCTTATTCAAATGGAGTTGGAAGCATAATGTATGCCATGGTTTGTAGCAGACCTGATATTGCTCATGCAGTGAGCTTGGTCAGCAGGTTTATGGCTAATCCTGGAAAGGCACATTGGGAAGCTTTCAAGTGGATAATGAGATATCTGAAAGGTTCAGCACATTTGGGACTACTATTTGAGAGGACTCAGGAGGACAAACAACCTCTATAAGGTTTTGTAGATTCTGACTATGCTGGAAGCATAGATACAAGAAAGTCTCTGACTGGATATGTGTTTACACTATATGGCTCAGCCATCAGTTAGAGGGCTGCATTACAGTCAGTGGTTACATTGTCAACCACTGAAGCTGAGTACATCGCAGTGACAGAAGCAGTAAATGAGGCTATGTGGCTGAAGGGCATTATCAGGGAATTTGGAATCAGGCAAAATGAAGTTACTGTGCAATGTGATAATCAGAGTGTCATTCACTTAGTCAAGCATCAGGTCTTTCATGAAAGATCTAAACATATTGATGTGAGGCTTCAATTTGTGAGGGATGTGGTGGAAAAGAAGGTGATCACAATACAAAAGGTATCTACTGATGACAATGCTGCTGATATGCTGACTAAAGTCATACCAAGTTCTAAGTTCAACTACTGTTTGGAGCTGGTTAAGATACAGTCATGGGATGTGCCTTAATACTACTGTGATGTGAAGGTTAGGTGGAGGCATCTCACTTACTTTGAGGTGGAGAATTGTTATGGGTGCAAAGAAAGTGAAATTGAGATCAGATGAGCAAGTACTGCTGATTAACTGAACATTATACTATCAGCTGATGGTTAGTCATCTGATAAGGTCAGCTGAGATAGTTTGAGAAGTCTACTGAAAGTCATCTGGGATATCAGCGGAGTCAGCTGAGGAGGTCAGCTGATGGTAATCAGCTGAGGTGGTCAGCTGAGGAGGTCAGCTGATGGTGGTCAGCTGAGGAGGTCAGCTGATGGTGGTCAGGATGATGGTCAGTCAGGATGGTATGGTCAGGTCAGCTGGTCAGATCAGGACAAAAGGTCTACTGATGATATCAGCTGAGTACTCAGACTCAGCTGAGGACATATCATATCAGCAGACAAGACAAGACAAGACAAGACAAGAAAGGAGCATACTGACTCCAAAGTCAGGAATTAACTCAGGATCAGTTACGAAGCAGTTTAAACTTCCAAATTGGACAACGGGCGATCAGTTTAACAGAATCAAAACTGAAGATCGTTGGGCTCTGACAGTTACTCATTTTCGGTTGCAATTGTAGCAGTTTTCTTGTTAGGTGGTTACGATCACTAGCATTAATTAGGGATTCCATACTTCTATATATATACACACATATGTATAGAGAGAAACATATAGAACGATCATATACTCAGAATGATAAAAATACTTGTAATCTGTAACATCTTCCATCGATTAGTGAGAGAGCTGCCCTCATCCGTGGACGTAGATCATTTCTGATCGAACCACGTAAATCTTGGTGTTCTTCAATTTCTTTATTCCAATTGATTTCAAACAATCATTGTTAATTCAACACTTTTAATTTTGTTATTTTTGTATATTTTACTATTTACTTTTTATTTTACTTTTTGACATCAAACAAGAATATAAGGGTTTATATTTATACATGTAATTATTATTTATACATTTTCATTCATTTATTCTTAATATTAATATATTTTTTTCTCTCTATTGTATCATATGTACTATCTATATTTTATACTCCTTCCGTTACGGTATATATTTCGTTTGCTTTTGGACATTAATATTAAGAAAAGTGTAAAATGTAGATATAGTATGATGTGATGGAGATAAATGAGTAGAAAATGTGTAAATAAGATTAATAAAGTGTATGAATATAATATTTTTATTTTTATATCCAAAAATAGAATGAGAAGTAAATAGAGCCGGATTTAAAAAAAAGAAATTTATAGTAAGACATATTGTATACTCCTTTCTTAATACATGTGCCTAAAAGCAATGAGAAGTATATATCGAGACGGATGAGTTATTAGATAATAAAGAAAAACTCTCTCAAAAGTTGGGTGGGGTAGAGCACACTCTAGTCATAGGCTAGCTCCGCTCTGCTGAATGTTGTTTGTTACTTTTTGGAATAAATATTAAAAAGAGTATAAAATATTGATATAGTACATGTGATGTGATAGAGAAAAGTGAAAAATAATGAGAACAGTATAAAAAATAATGAAAATAATAATAAAAAGTGAATAGTAATTTCTAAAAAAGATAAAAAAGCAAATAGAAAACATATAATGGGACGAACGAAAATAACAAAATGGAAGACATATAGTGGAACAGATGGATTAATATTTTCAAGTCAAAATGTGGATAACTCAAGTGGTTAGAGTTGCACTACTTAAGGGTTTAAGATCTTGGTGAGACACGGAAAGAGAAAATGTATTCCCTATAGTAATAGATTGGTGATTTTTCTCTTGTGGAGATTACGATTACTGCTGATAGTATAGTTACATTAAAACTTGTCACACAGGATAATTATCACCCTTATTTTTGTACATAAACGAAGAAAAAATATATTTTTTCAAATAAAGTAATATTATATATATATATATTGTGAAGTACTCCCCCTATTCCACAGGAATTTGCATACTTTTCTTATTTGGACGTCCCACACAAATTTGCACACTACTAAAAAAGGAAACATTGATTTACGTACACACTCACAAATTTATACACATATTTACCCATATGCCACTACTTTATATATAAAACACATTTTTCTTAAAAAATGTGCCGTCCCGTACGGTGCAAAGTCCTACGGGACGGAGGGAGTATTAGTTTTGTATGCATCAGGTGCACCGTGGAATTCAAGTATATTTTTAAAAAGTTACATTATTTATTATTGAAAAGTCACATGTGTAATTAATAAAAAATAAATTTTTAAAAATAATTTTTTAATAATAAAATGTGTAAATTGTACTCCCTCCGTTCCGTAGGAATTTGCACCCTACGGAACGACAGATTTTTTAAGGAAAATGTATTTTATATATAAAATAGTGGCATATGGGTAAATATGTGTATAGGTTTGTGAGTGTGCACGTAAATCAAAGTTTTTTTTGGTAGTGTGCAAATTTGTGTGAGACGTCCAAATAAGGAAAGTGTGCAAATTCCTGTGGGACGGAGGGAGTAGTATTTTTTTATAATATTAATCCTTTTGTAAAATGTAAATACTCCCTCCGTCCCTCTATAAGTTGTTCATGTTGTCATTTTCGTCCGTCCCACTATATGTTGCTATTTGCTTTTTTACATTTTTTGAAAATTACTATTCACTTCTTTATTATTATTTTCAATATTTTTTACATTATTTTCATTACTTTTTCACCTTTCTTCATCACATCACTTATATTTTTTCATATTTTCCATCACATCACTTATATTTTTTCACTTTTTCCATCACATCACTTATATTTTTTTATTTTTACCTTAATTCATGTGCCCAAAAGTAAAGAGCAAGTATGGAACCGAGGGAGTATAAATTTAATTTTTTATTATTCAGAGTTGTGTGCACTCTTGAATAAGAAAAGGGTGCGACATACTTTGGAGACGTAAGCATACATGTTTATATGAAGAACACTTGAACAAGGGAGAGCTGCATCGACTAAGATCGTCTCTATTTCCTTGTGTTAATTTCTCCTAAAATTAGGAGATAGATAGACACAATATAGAGAGTGGGGTTATTATCATGAATAATAAAAAAATGTATTTTTATAAAATATTTTAACTTTATATCTATTTCTCCGAAATTCACAGAAAATAGAGAGGATCCGTGGGCGAGCTGCATCTCACGAGTTTCATCGCAATAGGTGTCATAATCACTGATCAGTTTTTCCGTTACTAAGTCGGTTTGTCAGCACACTCTCTCTCTCTCCCCCGTTCTCTCTCTCATCGATTAATGACAAATGAAATCCATAATATATGTAATAAAGTCTCATTATTATATTTTGATCCGAGGGCCATCCCTCTTCTGCTGCGGTGCATTCACATTTCTCACTCCCTCTCCCACAGTCACACTCAGTCATACCCAATTTTCAATTTTTTTAATTACATATCCCTAATCCCCAGACACTAATCCATCTTCAGCACAGAATTCCCTCTTTTTTTTTTAATCGCAGTCCCATCTGAAGAAATCTTCTTCTACTTTAAGGTAGTCTCTCTCTCTCTCTCTCTCTCTCTCTCTCTCTATATATATATATATATATATATACACATATAAGTTCAACATGAGGGGCGATAGAACTGTATTTTAAACTAATAATTATGAAAAGGGTTGTGAAAAAGTTAGCTTTTTTGAAGTGCTTTTGCGGATGCTCTTTAAATCTTGTGTTTTTATTAGCATTAATCTGAGGGCCTACATGTTGCTGATTGATTGTGGGATTACTTGCGTAGTTTCTTTATTACCACAACAATTGTAGGCTAGTGGAAGACATTGCTATAGAAATTAAGAAAATAGACTGATTTCACATTCTTTAAGTTTGGATTTTTAGAGGAGATAAAATTTTTTAATGGCATCGTTTGTTCAATGTTCGATGAAAGCATTCTATCCATATTAAATTATCCGCTCATCGGACCTCTTTAAATAGGGAAAGTTAAAAATGCATCTCATGAATGAGGGGAGTTTTAGGCTATTAAATAAATGAATTGATTTCGCTCCTCTGTGCTAGTTCGGAGTTTTAATTGATTTTGCACCTTTATGCTAGTTCATGATGATATTCAAATTAAATTGAGGAATGAACTTCCTCCCAAGAAGTTTTGGCAAACCTTTTCAGTCTACTCTTGATGAATTTTAACTTTCCAAAACTCACATAATTGTATTCATTTGATTTTGTTCATATGTTTGATGTTTGTGTGGTTCTTGTTTCCAGTCTTATCTTTTCATCTTTACTCTAAAAGATGATCACGGAATGGACAGGGTCGGATTTAGGGGCGCAGAGGCCGGTCGCCACCCTTGAGATTTAGTATATGTGTAGAATTCTTCTACTTATGCCTTGAATTCATAAAATCTTGTCATTTCGCTCTCTTTGGATTATAAAGTTTGGTGGTCAAAGTTGTTGTGTTTAGCAAGAAATAACACATTTTCTTTACATTTGTATTCTTCTTCTGATCATCACAGCATAAAGGTTCTTACAAAAGAGGAATCTAATAGTTTATCAAGTGATTTTTAGCCCCTGTGCTTTCATTTTCTTTTTATTGTTTTTGGTCTTATGTAGAACTTGTAAAATTCTCATCTTGGTGCCTAATTCATCTGCTTCTAATGAGATTTTACTCTTTTTATATTGTTTAATGACTTTGCAGCAATGAAATGTGATCTAATAGTACATATATTCATGTGTATTAAACATTATATGAAGTTTGTCAAGTTTTCATTTGTTTTCCCGAGTAGAGTATCATTGCCTATGCCGATGATTTTGTAGTGCATCCCCGTCGAGACGAACCACATTTGTGAACATTTGCCTTTTGAGGTTGTATTAAAGACTTGAAACTAAGAAAGAATCTAGTTTTTTCTTGATAATATGCCGGATCACTTGATGGATGTTTATTTTTATACCCCCATAATTTGGTGCATTTTAATATCCATTTGCTATGTATGGATCACTAATATCATAGTATTCTTCAATAAATCCAATAAATGTTGTTAGATTGACATCTTGTAATAAGAGCTTTTACTTGATATTATTATGTTGTTTCAGTTGTCATGAATATTTTTTCCAACTCTTTGACTGATGTTACCAAATCTCAGTAGATCAAAGATACTACAAATATGGATCAACAGAATGTGGATGTAGAATCTAGTCGAAGTAGCTCCTCCAGTTCTTCAAGGAAGTGGTCTTTGAGCATATCATTTTCTTTGCAACGATTCGATGATTTCATTGACAGTGATGCAGTCTCGGAGGCAGGGGATATTGGTGACAGGGCACTTCACAGCAATAGAACCAGTGGAAGTCACTTCTCGTTGGGCAATCTGTCACATCGGGCCGTAGTTCCTCTTCAAGACGACAATGCTTCAGTCCCAAATGCCCCACCAACTCTGGAAAACGTATCTGTTGATGTTGATGCAGCATTACAATCTGGACATAAGAAGGATGTGAGATGTTTCTTGTCTTGTTAGATATGCTCGTTTTTTGGTTTTTTTTTTCGGACAAGTGCTTGAATGATATCTTCTTTTTAACAGGAAGAAAATGAAGTGCATTGGTTGTTAGAGTACATTACCTGTCTCCTTTCACTTGCTGTATTTGGAATTCTAGGGGTAATGTGTTGAACCTTTGTATACTTGTTGTTTTCTTGAGATATCATGCCAGCTAGACTTGAGAAATATGAGTAATTTGATGCTTTCCACATAATTGAGATTTTAGAAACAGAGAAAAACAGAATTTCTGCTGTAGCTTTACTAAGTGTTGGGCTTAACATCCCAATACGATTAGATTTTATGTTGGATCTTTTACAATCCCCGAATCTTCTTTTGATTCCTCCTGCCATTTTTCGCCTTTGTGCCGGTGAATCTTGATCAGGTTCTAGCTCGATACGGTCTTCAAAAACTCTTTGGACCGGGAGTAGTTGGTGCAACAAATGACCACAGTTACATGTACCTTGATCTTCCTTCCAATATGGTTACTCTCTCTCTCTCTCTCTCTCTCTCTCTCACACACACACACAGAAACATACAATGCTATCATCTACTGATCTGTTGAGGATAAACTGGTAGCTAACATTTAAGTTTTCAGGTGGGTTCATTCCTGATGGGGTGCTTCGGCGTAACTTTTAAAGCCGACATCTTGAAAATCTCCGATCAGTTAGCTATTGGGTTAACGACGGGTTTCTTGGGAAGCCTCACGACTTTCAGCGGTTGGAATCAAAAGATGCTTGACCTCAGTGTTAACGGCCAATGGGTTTTTGCTGTGCTTGGTATTTTTTTAGGTAAGTATGCAAGTTATAAATCGTATATTACAATATCATATATTCAAGCTCAAACAAATAAGATTTGGTTTCCAGGTTTAATGGAAAATATGCAGAAAATTTTCATCTTTGACAGGCTTGTTCCTAGTCGCCTACTCGATCATTTTTGGTATCGAGACTGCAAAGGGGCTGAAATGGCTTCACAGAAGACTAAACGCGACTTCTTTCTGTCCACTAGCTACTTGTAATGTGAACAAGTATTACTGCCTCATAACATTCATGACAATGCTTTTATTGATACTCCTCTTGTTCTGGAGTATATTCGGGTGTTTGGCCAAGAAAGACTTCGAAACTGGGAGCAGTGAGGTTCAACTGTTCTTAGCTTGCATTGTTGGACCTTTCGGTGTGTGGATCAGGTGGTACTTAGCTCGTTTCAACGGCCTTGGCCTTGGGAAAAACGGCGCTTTGAAATGGATGCCGTTTGGGACTCTAGCAGCCAATGTTCTTGCAGCTTGTGCTATGGCTGCTTTGGCCACATTGAAAAAAGTGGTAAACTACCTCTATTCATGTATCAGTTCTGTTAATTTTTTCCCATATTGAAAATAGTTAGGTAATTTTTAATTGTTCGACATTTTTGTCCGATAACTGACCGTAGGAGGTGAACGTGTGGTTGATGAAGTCGATAAAGATTGAAATCGAAATAGAAATAACACGCGGGGCTAAAAAAAACACCATTTTTCTCTAAATATTATTTTGCATGTACTGATATGTGCTAATGTTTGCTGGTTTGTATAGGTTAAGACTAAGAATTTCTATACCGTGGCTACGGGGGTGCAGTTCGGGCTGCTCGGTTGTTTGAGTACGGTTTCGACTTTCATTGTGGAGTTTCATGCAATGAGAGAAAGCAAGCATACATGGAGGGCGTATGCTTATGCAACGGTTACACTTATGCTCTCGTTTGTCTTGGGAACATTCATATACTCTGTACCCGTCTGGATCGGGGGCTATGAGTAGACGAACGTACTTTGGACAAACAGGTTCATAAATGTAATCGTTGCAAGCGTAAGATGGGCACCGTGGTCCACGGAAGCTGCTTTCTTTTGCACGTTGCATGAAATTCGGTCGTGAAAGAACGGGGAAAAGTTCACTCCGCGCTTTTGGGTTATTCGGAGATGGAGGAATAAATTGATTTTTGAGGATTTAGGGTTTCTGGTCGATAAAATTGTTGATGAAATTAGAGGAAGACTTTGGAGTTGATGCTGTTTACATTTTATTGATTTATATTCGTTGTACAGAGATTGACTTGTTTATACTAGAAAGATAGTAAATATTTAGGATTTTGTAACTAAACTTGCTGGCTTTGGGTATGTCTTATACCTTAGTTGTTGCTTTGTTCTGATAATAAAATATTTTTGCTGAAAAAAAAAAAAAAGTTTGAAAGCGTAGTAACAGAATAGTCTAAAAATGTACTCCCCCAGTAGTCAGTTCATGAAAATTAGTCCACGTTATCTTAAATAGTCGTCCACAATAAATAGTTTTCCTACCCAAAATAAAAAATTATCAATCATTATTTTTATTTTTTTATACACATATACTCACTTCTACACATCACATCAAATATTTTATTAATAATTAACACTTCTTTATACTAATACACTCACTTTTACACATCAATATCAATTTTTTCTTAATAATCGTTCACAACTAAAGTAGACTAATTATAATGGCCGGAGGGAGTATTTTTCTCTTTAAAATTTGCAAGAACCAAATTCATCAATGTACGTCACAAATACTAATTAATTTAGTACCCCTATTCTTGAATTAGGTCTCTAATATGTCAAGTTTATGCTATAAATGAGGATGATATTTCCATTAATCTTTGAAATGACTCTCAAATGGAAGAGAAATAGTCTACAAATATATCTAAGGGGCGCTTGTTTCAAATTTTTCAATGGTAATGGAAATGAAATTTCATTTTTCTTCTTTATCCTTACATATGTTGAATGAGAGTTTATGTTCATGGTGGTTACATCATTAATGTTGTGTTCTAATTTTAAAAAAATTAACAAAAAATGAATGTTGTTGGTTGTGGTATTGAAAATTGATTGAGGGGGATGATTATAAGGTGAGATGAAGGTAATCAAATGGGGGTAATGATTACCTTATTTAGGAGAAAAAACAATGTTAGGTGTCTCATTTATTCTCATTACATATAATAATTACTATGTGTATATCACATTCTCATTACCGTTAAAAGAATTATTTTTCCAAGCGCCCCTTAAATTTTGTGAGAGACAATGAGATTTAGGGACAGTAAAACATGCTCTTGATTCAAATTAAAATTACAACCATAGCACAACAATAATATTTATCCATAGCGGAAACTCAAACCGGCCAGAATCTGGTCAGCCAAACAAGGGTATTTCCGCCCTTTCATACACTAAACTTGCTACATTATCCTTAATGAAATTAATTCTCTCACAAATATCAACGAGGATAGAAACTTATTTTGACTAATTTTTATAATAATCTGGTCGGCCAGAATCTGGCGATTAATATATCACTGGGGAAGCTTGTTAAGCTTGCAATGAACATAATCTTTGTACTTTTTAGTTTTATACCTTGGTGGGTTTTCTTCATTCAGAAGCTTTGGGATCGGGCCGATTTCGAATTCGGGCGGTGGCTCCAGAAACACAGGCCACGACATCCTCGTGCTATCCTTGTTCACTATGCTCCTATGATACACTGCCTTATATTTCCCGTTGCTTAGTATCTGTCAACATGATAAATCAATATCTTATCAAATAAAAACTATGCGCGCAGTTCATCACAATTCGCACTATAAGAAAATAAAATATTCTCCACGGTATTTGTCTATATGATTACGAAATTTTCAACAACAAAATTTTGTTATGGAAATTGCCTGCAAAATTAATTAATTAATTAATTGTCTATAGAATTTCCTATTACATTAGCATATGCATTTTCATTCCTCACATTCAAATAATTTATCTATAAAATTTTGCGTAGATATATAAATTGTTTGGTTACTTAATTATGAATTTTATTTTGTAGACAAATTAATTTAGTTGGCAAATTTTTTGCAGGTTACAAAAGAACTAATTGAAAATTTTGTATGTAATTCATAGATAAATTTATACGAATTTTTTAAAAGAATATTGTTGACAAATATAATTTTATAGACATTTCTGTATTTTCTAGTATAGTGTCATTTACAAAATTAAATAAACGAGTTTTATAAATGTTACACCTGATAAAATAAATTAAATAGGCATATGCTTGACATGCATGAGCTAATTAGAAATTTGTTAAGTGTGTTCCAAAATGATTAATTATTTTGTACTCCTTTCATCCCATATGAATTTGTACACTTTCTTTATTTAGATGTTCTAGACAAATTTGCATAATACTGAAAATATATAAATTTGAATGCACATTCATGAAATTATATACATATTTATCCGAATATATGTTGACCACTTCTGCCATGATTTTTTTTTTCAAACCCTGCCATGTAATATGTATTTACAAGACCTAAATTTAGCAACATATATACCTCAATTTGGTCCCCAATGTGAATGATGAGAGCGTTAGGGATGTACTTGACATCATACCAATGGCCATCTCTGTGAACTTGGAGCCCTTGCACCTCGTTCGGTACAAGGACGGTCAGCGCCGACATGTCGGTGTGGGCCACCACTCCGAGGGCGAGGTCGGGGCGGGGACACGGAGGATAATAATTTATCTTCATTAGGAAAATAGTCTCCTCACCACCCATACTCACCTTCAATTCTTGCTCTCCCAATCCTAACCCTAGTGATAGCCATTTTGTCAACTTGTCTGAAACCTCTCTAAGCCTCTCCGCGTACTCTTCATTCGCTTCTCTGTCATGAGATGAGACCACACAAATTGAATAACATAAGAATTTGAAGAAATTGATTTTTTTTTTTTGCAATAAATATGGTTTATTATGCATGTTTTTTCTTTTGAGATTAATTTGCTTGTAGATATCTTTCTGTTTTGAAGAGTTGATATCATGTGAAAGTAGGACAGTTATAAAAAGAGAGTTTTTTAATTTTATCACAAAGAGATCAGGGACAAGTATGTATTTTTTATAATGCTAATTACACATTTATTTTGAGTATGCTTTTAAATGTGTATTTTTTTATAAATTTTGCACATTTATCCCTCTTCTGCAGCTTAAAGAAAAAGTCTCTCTTTGTTTGTTTTTTTTTAAATCATTTTATAGTAACTAATATGGAGTATTTATTAATCAGATTAATATCAAACTAATTAATATATATTGCTGAAACAAATATTATCTAAAAAAAAAAGCAAAGAAAGGTTAAATAAGAGTTTGTTTTGTTTTAAACACGTTCCAAAAGTAATTATTCTAATTTGTAAATCTTTTCTGTTAATTTGTCATGAAAAAAATAAAAATTGTTGTTTTTTTCTTTGAGAGAGAGAGAGAGAGAGAGAGGAACCTATAAGAAGGAGGATTCTTGGGCCAAAATTTGTAATTGATAGCGGATGGTGGCCATATTTTGTGAAACAAATGATCAACCCAACCTTTCTTCCCTTCAATCTCTTTTTGCAAAAATGTGCCATATCCTTCAATCCCAGATTCAGGAGTTTTTGCAACCAATTCTTTCTCCTCTTTTGGAAGCTCAAAGAATTCTTTCCCAACTTTTTGCAATTTGGATATAATCTCATTAGGTATGCCATGGTTCACCACCTGAAACATCCCCCATTCTTTACTCGCATCACTTATCAATCTCACCACGTCGTCGTCGGAGCCGCCGCTAATATCGACAACCGGCACCTCCAGAACCACGCCATGCACGGTGGAGGCCGCCGGTTGCTCGTTTTCCGACCGAATGAATTCGGTCGGGATGGTGCCCACATTCTTAGAGAGGGAGGCTATAGATTGCACTCTTGCCTCCATTAATTAATTTTCTCTCCTTAGGATTTTTTTTGTTTAGACATTTTGTATTGGTGTGCCATAGCTTCACATATTGAGAGACTCTCATTTAATTTACTACAAAAGTTAGGTACCGTATACGGTGTCGTATGCGCCTGCGTGGCCAGGCATATACGTACTTACTACGCACGTGCTTTTGTTTTATATTTTATGTCAGGTTTAGTCTTGTATGCACCAGTTACACCGTGCAATTCAAGTTTATTTTTAAAAAGTTATACAAAATACTACTGAAAAGTTACACATATTATTACTAAAAAATGTATCTTTAATAGTGTAACTTTTCAGTAATAATTTGTGTAACTTTTCAATAATAAATTGTGCAACTTTTTAAAAATGAACTTGAATTGTACGGTGTAAATGGTGCACAAGAGACTTACTCTTTATTTTATGTAACATGCATTTTGTTAATTAATTTATATTAGGGGTGTCAATATAAGAATCTCTCGTTAGAAATACAATATAAATCGCCAATTCATGATTTTTTTTTTTTACAAAGAAAATATAGTCTATTATAAGATGTCAAAAAATTACAATCGTTCTACTTAAGACTAAGTCTTCAAAATTACCCAGATCAATTGTGAGAAAATGGAGAGTGAGCAAAGAAATAGATGTGAAGTGTAGTTTTCAAGTTCAATTGGCGAGTAACGACACTCTACATTAAGGTATCTTTCAACATATTTTTATCATTTCAACACTATCCATTTCTTTCTGATCCACACAACAAGAGTGAGGAGTTCAAAAGACATTTGACACTATCCATTTCTTTCTGATCCACACAACAAGAGTGAGGGGTTCAACATTTGACATTGTGAGTGAAAAAGATTTTCTTTTTAGGTGTATAAAAGAAGAGTTGGGACGTCCAAATAAGGAAAGTGTGAAAGTAGTTTTGGGACGGAGGGAATATATCGTATTTGTGTACTCCCCCATCCATGAAAATTAGTCTACCTTTTTTGCACGTGGTTTGATGCAATATGTCGAAGGATATTATGATATATTGTGAGGTCCGTTTACGAATTTAAAAATTGCGTATGAAAAGTATACAATTTTTTAATTCGTGCAAAAAAATGTAGACTAATTTAAATGGACGGAGGGAGTATAATTTTTTATAAATAATATTTATATAATTATTTTATTTGTAGACATCAATTTGATATTAACAGTGACAAGATACTCAACATTAGTTGCATATTCATGCCTTATACATTCTTTCATGTTCGGTCTTGACAACTATACATGCATGCGATGTGTTTCGACTGAGATATTTATTGAGTATTTGATGATTTTGTGGATTTAATCTAATTAACCCAAATGACTTAGTAGAAAAAAATATTATATCAAAATGAAACATGTGAGTTCAATTCTGAATTCATTTACTTTAAAAACGTCAATGAGTTTACTATTATAAATTTGAAATCCGTAATTTAAATAATTAACTCATCTTTTCGGGCTTCTTATGTACTCCTCCATTATTGTACTCCCTCTGTCCATAAAAAATACTATTAAATATTTTCACGTGGTTTAATGCAATATGTCGGAAGGTATTACGAGATATTGTGAGGTGCGATATGAATAAAGTGAATATTTTTTAAAAGTACGTCAAATATACTTTCCAACGATATTCTCTTTATTTATATCGAATCTCACAATATCCCGTAATATTTTTTAATATATTTTATTAAATTACGTGTAAATATCTTAGCGTATTTTTCGTGGAGGGAGCTAGTGTTGTATTCATCTTAATGTCATTTCGTTTGATCTTTAAAAAATATAAAAAAGTTTTGCCAAACCAGCTGGCTAGCTATATATATTGTACAAAAAAAATTCAGCTGTAGGCCGGCGCCCAAAGACAAAAAAGAGAAGACTGCAGTGTAAGATAAATCCTACACAACTAGCTAGTACTCACTCCGTTGCTAGGATTTTGCGGAATAACACATTTTTTTTTAAGAAAGTTATAAATATGTAAATAAATTTATGAATAAGCATGTAAATTAATTTTTTTTTTTTAATAGTGTGCAAATTTTTATGGAACGTCCAAATAAAAAAAGTTTGCAAATTCCAGTGAAACAAAAAAGAGTATTGCGTATTGATTTAAATTTTAATTTAAGAAAAGGCTAAAATATTTGTTAAATTTTCTCTACATATCAGTCATAATGATTATTTGACATATATATCGATAACAATTAACTTGTAGCACATGCAAATTGAATGGAAATTGGGCATACACTTGACTTAATTGGAAGTTTTTTTACGAATTTGGCTTATCAGTTGATGTCTACTTTAAACTCAGGCCAACTGATTTTCTTTTTCAAATATTAAATATTTAAGTAGTCATAGTAATGGTGGGATTAATACCAAAATAGTCACATAATTTTTTTATTTTTTTTATTTGGTCTCATAACTATGTAATATTTTAATTTAGTCCCGTAAATAATTCAAATCTAACCAAATTAATCTCATAACTATGTAATATTTCAATTTAGTCTCGTAACAATATAAATCTAACCAAATTAGTCTCATAACTATGTAATGCTTCAATTTAGTCTCATAACAATTCAAATCTAATCATATTAGTCTCATAAAGGACGTCGTTTCACTCACGTCCCGTGTGAGCCAATTTCACCGGAAAATATAATACGTGACCGGAAAGTGAGTAAAACGACGTTGTTTTATACCATTTCCGGTGATTTGGGACTAATTTGGTTAGATTTAAATTGTTATGGGATTAAATTGAAACATTACACAGTTATGAGACTAATTTGGTTAGATTTGAATTGTTATGTGACTAAATTGAAATATGACATAGTTATGGGACTAATTTGGTTAAATTTAAATTATTATGGAACTAAATTGAAACATTACATAGTTATGGGACCAAATCGAAAAAGTAAAAAAGTTATGGGAGGATTTTAGTATTAATCCCTAGTAATGGTAATAAAGTAGTAGCAAGTAGTTATAAATTAATCATTGAAAAGGCTTGAAAATAACATACACGTACGTACACGTCACTGGGGAATCTTGTTGAGTTTGCAATAAGCATAATCACTAAATTTTTTGGTCTTATATTTTGGTGGATTATTTTCATTAATTAATTTAGGGTGGGGCCCTACTACAAGATGTGGAGGTGGCTCCATGAAGACAGGCCATGACATCCTAGTCTGCTCTTTGTTCACTACTGATCTATGCAGCACAGCCTTGTATGTCCCATTGCTTAATATCTGCCACCAAAATATAATTAGTTCAATGACTGACGTTTAATACGCATGGAAATGAGATTTGTGTGTAATAATTTGATCCAATTTATACTGTCAATAAATTGGTAGTTTAAATCGAATCACAATTCAATCAAGCCAAAATTGATACACACAGATTTTATTTTTCGTGTATACTACACACATAATACTTTGCCGCCAGTTAAATATACCTCGATTTGGTCTCCAATGTGTATGATCAAGGCATTTGGAATGTAGGCAACATCGTACCAACGATCATCTCGACAAACTTGGAGGCCCTGGACCTGATTGGGAATGAGAACGGTGAAGGCGCAGAGATCGGAGTGCGCGGGCACTCCGAGCACCACGTCAGGGCGGGGGCAGGGCGGATAGTAGTTTATCTTCAAGTTGTAGACCAGCTCCGCCCCTCCCACGGCGGCCTTCAGCTCCTCCGCCCCCAACCCCAGCCCCATCGACAGGCAACTCAATAACGTGTTCCCTACTTGGTGTAATTGTTTTGCATACTCTTCTGTAGCCTCCCTGCACCCATTTAATCACGAGAAAGTCTTGTATGAGATCATCTTAAAATTTGTGTATTTTTTAATTTGATTATTTTGAGTTATATAATAATATATTAAATGAGATTCGTTGCATTTACGAGTTCGTTTGATACAAGTTTTTATGCAAGCCAAATATTATGTAAGAAAAATAAATTAGTTAATTTCCACTTAAGGGAAATATTTATTTAATTGGTCAATTATGCCTTTTGGGCCTTGAATGTTCAAGGTTGAAGGAAGGGCTTTTTTATGATATGGGCTGGTGAGCGTGGAACGATGACGTCTTATTTTAGTTGATACAAACAATATACTCACTTCGTACACAAAACTTTTTCCTATTTTTTTATTTATTTAGAATTTTGTTTAATTTTTTTATTTAAAAATAATTCACACTAATAAATAAAAATTTGGATTATTCTCATTTATTTCTTACTGTATATATCATTTTAATGTAATACTAATTTTTATTACCAATTATAAAATGGAAAAAAAATTATGGACAAATGGGGTATAATGGTTGAATGGTAAAACTTTATGTAAAGTGTACTCTTCGCATATAATAAATTTGCATATTTGTTTTATTTAGGTATTTATATGAATTTATACTATAAAAAAATTATTCACTTGTGTTGTGTGCTCTAAAAATGATCACATGCATGTACATTTGACAGAGTTTAATAATAAACTTTTAAATAACTCATAAGTTGTTTTAAGTTGAGCTAATATATATGTTCACAATCACATAGACTCAATATTAATTGTTACAATTTGCGTATTTCATTTACATTTTCTTCCCCAAAAAATTATATGAAACGGTGTCATAGGTACTCCTTTCTAATATACATCAATATTTTAAAATAAAAATTGACAATTAAAACATTTTAAAAAAATAGCATATCTAAATTGATTTCTTGAAAAATATTAGATGAATAGAATCATTTGAAATTTAAAGATTTTGAAAATAAAATATATTTAAAGGAGTGTGTCTTGTGTGTATTCCATGCATCTTTAATTGAGCTTCAACTTTAAAATCAATTTTGACCAATCTATACGTAAAATTGAGTCAATTAAAATTAAAATTGAGTCTAAATTTCATATGCATACCACTGGTGTGTTTTTTAAGAAATTTAGATTTCAAGTAACATAATTTTTTAACTATTTAAAAAAAAAAAACCTGTAATCAGGAGGATTTTTTGGCCAGAAGCGATAGTCAATTGCAGAAGGAGGCCATATCTTGTTGAACAAATGATCAACCCACCCATTTCTGAGCTTACTTCCGTACCCTTCAATGCTCTTGCTCTCTGCATCCTTAGCGTACGCCCTCTTCTCCTCCGCCGGCAGCTCGAAAAACTGCCTCCCAACCCTCTGCAGCCTCTCTATCACCTCACTTGGGATTCCATGGTTCACAACCTGGAAAAGCCCCACCTGCCTGCTTGCTTCAAACACATCTTCCACCAATTTTTCCGACTCGGCCACCCCGAGATCCACCACCGGGACGGGCCAAGGCGGCGGCCCGAGGAAGGTGGTGAACCGGGGTTGCTCGCTCTCCGGCCGGATGAATTCCGGCGGCACGTCTTCGGCTTGCGGGTTTTCCATTTTGTATGTTTGTGTTGTTTGTGGACGTAGTTTTGATGGTTGAAGAAATTGAGGGCATGGATTTTGTGTGACGTTATTGCATGGGCGTGATAATGCGGGAATGACGGAAATAAGGCTTCTGACTATCGCATATTTATTCATAATAAGACAATAATTAATTAATGATATATATATACAAGCAAAATAAATGAGTGGCTCAACTTTTAGTACTCTTTAATAATAATAATTAATATTTTTGAATAATTTATACCTACCTTTCAAAGTGGTTCACTCTATGCTTTGTGCATTTCTGAATTTCTAACGAATGTAATAAAATTTTAGAAATTAAAGAGACTATCAATCTTGTAAAAGATCAAATCATGCATAGCAGGTGAAATTAAGTATTTTAGTTTGAAGAATTTATTATATATATAGAGCTCATCACAAATTAGTATGGTATTTTAGTTTGAAGAATGTATTATATATAACTCATCACAAATTAGTATTGCATTTTTTCATAAATGCAATACACGACAACATTCACCCGATACATACAAAACTAATTCAAATGCTCATGGAGTGAAATTAACTTTTCTCAGGGGGTGTTCTAATGCATTTTATCGCGATGAAACTCATCTTGGACCTGTTATTTAATAAATAATTACATCATTATTAAGTTATTTACAACGTCATCTTCACTCAATTGGTTACTAAATATGATTACGTTATGTACTTGTGTTGAACAAAGTGTGTTGTGTTTCTTATTGATTGTATGCTTAACTTCACAATAAAGTGCAATTATTACAAACCCTCAAGTAAGAAAAAAAATGGAACAGAAAACATGAAAGCCATAAAAAGTTAATCCATCAGTATAAGATTTTTAAGAAGGCAGAAGTAAAAGCAACAACATTTTGAACCACGGTATCAGTAATTTGTGATATAATAAGATCTCACAGTGTGAGAGTAGCAGCATATTATGCAATACACAAACATCCGGGCAAGGAAAAAAAATGTGATACATGAAACAGGACATATAGATTAACACTTTTAGACATTTACGAAGTTCTCGAAGCTAAGAACGCCTTAATCAAATCTGTTTAAAAACCAAGGGAGGGATGGTGGTGGATAGGCTACCTTCTTAACCTCCACAGCAAGAACCACATGCGGGAGGAGCGCCTGAAGATATTTCGAAGTCAAATAATAATAAAACAGAAGGCAAAGGGGAACATGAAAAAAATTACTATAAATGAGAGGAATAACTTACTGTGATCAATCCCTCTAACATTATCCAATCCACGAGGAGGCCCACGTGGACCGCCACCATATGGGCCACCTCCCGGACCTCCTGGACCACCGCCGTCCCATTTCTTGCTGGCACCGGATCCTTTCCGATAAGCTTCAGACTTCTCCATCTGTAGAAGGGATGGAGAAGATGAGTATATGATTCTAAAGTAAACTGCAATAGATTATCAACAGGATCAAGATTACCGAAAACATTGTCGCGAAAAAGACCCCAATGAAGTTGACAATTGCCCAGAAGAAATCTGTGATCGTTTTTAGTCGCCATATTGATCTCTTAGATTTGACAACACCTGGAAAAGAAAGAATGGTAGCCACTAAGATGAAGCTAGATACATTGTCATGAAATGTTTATGTGTCCTGTATAAATTGAAGCCATATAGCATCCGAAGATGGCGATCCTAAATTTTGTCTTGTTAATCTAATATCAGAGATCGACCTTATACATCCCACATTTTTAGAGTTCAATAAAATATCAGCAAAATGTCAAGTTTCTTGAGAACAAGTATATGTAGATTCTTGTACAGAATTTCTGCTGAGCAATATCATTTTTTTAACACTTTCTTTTTCCAAAAAAACTCGGAACATACTCAATATCACATATTTCATTTCACTTAGTTGATAACAAAGGGACAAACTATGGTCAATATGAAGTCTCAAATCATAGCATAAGAATTTGATCAGGTCAAGACAAAAGCCAGACAAGCGAAATTTCAATTGGCATCATATTCAAGGTGCCTTAAGAGTGCAGAAGCTGAACATATGGACAGTGTATCACACACGAATAACTTCAAGCATAGAAAATTTTCTGGTGTCATTATATGTTGTGTTAATTGCTAAAGCATGTAGTTATTTCAAATATACAAGAAATGGATAAATTTCAGCTGCCAAAGGGAACCACGGCTCACTTGAAGCTCAAGATTCTTTTCCCCTAAAATAAAACCTCAAACCAACAACAAAGGGGAAAAATCAAATTTTCACATATACTAAGCAGCCCTTTCAACATGGAAGCTTTCGGACAATCAGCTAGATAGCTGCTCATATACATATAGTAAATTAATCAATTTATACATCACCGTGTAGTATTGGCAACATAAAAAAATCTTGCTCAAGATTGATTAGTTTCTCAATATAATGGTTTTACTACAATCAATAAGATCATTTCAGAGGTAAAGAGCAGATTCAAGTACCATGACTTTGAACATAGAACATTGAATAAATTATGCATTAGATCAACAAGGGGAAAATTTTTAACAATCTTTGCGTCTACTGGAAATTAATTAGGCAGAGAATTAGAAATACCCCTAAACCTAAACCCCTCCCAATTCCTAATTTCAAAACGTCAAACAACAACGAGAAATAATTCGAATTACATCGATCGATCAATTGGCGTACAACAAATTGTAATCAAAAGACGCATACATATTTCTATGAGCAATATATACTGCGTAGGAGAATTCTACAAACAATAGATCAATTACTCAGTGCCAATTTTCTGGAATAATTGAAAAATAGGACAAAAAATGGAAAAACTGAAAATAATCCATTAAAATTAACAGAGAACTATAAAGAAAAACAGAAATTGAAATTGAGAGAGAAGCGGGAGAAGGAGATACCTCTCTCGACGTAAGCCATGGAAGTAATTATTTTTCTCCAGCGTCTTCCTTGGTTTCTCCAGAAACGTTGAGATCAAATAAATTGCAGAAAGGTTACAATCTTGTGTGATGAGTCTCACGGGAGAATTTCAACTCTGACCATTTGTATGCTCCCTTTAAAAAGAAGTTTATGTAAAAGTGCTACGTGTTGAAGTATGATTGGATGTGTGACGAAGGGTGCAGTACAGCGTGTGGTTGACAAAAGTCAACTCGGTTAGTCGGTCTATGAATGGATTGATCCAATAAGAAAACGCCACGTCAAACAGGTACTCTTAAAATAATGAGATTAGTTGAATTGTGAGGATAAAGTTAAAGTAATAGTTTCTATTTATAGAGTGTGAAAACAATTGTGGAACGGACGAAAAAGAAAAGTGTGAAAATAATTATGGGACGGAGGGAGTATATTGCGCTAAATTGCTGATTGGTCATAAACAAGTCAACAGAAAATTTTATGTGCCATAAAACATTCTATTATTAAAATGTGTTATAATCTTATTCATTTTTATTCAGTCATATTTTTTTTTTCAAATTTCTTTTGATATTAGTTGAATAATGTATCATTTTATAAAAAAGAAAATAACTCTGTTTAAAAATGCATTGTATATAATAAATAAAATTTCAAGTTATATTCAAATACTAATTAATGAATATATACAAACACCAGTTTCAAATTGAATAATAATTAATATTAAAATCTTAAATGAAAAAAATATTAATTAAATAGTTTAACGAATCAAATTTAATATTGCATAGGTATTTTGTGAACTCAATTCTTTTAAACTAACATTATTGTATATGTGCATTACTACTGTTAATTTTAGGGTAAATTGTATAAATGGTGTCATAAGAATTTGTACTCATGAATTTGGTCATTTTTTCAACATGAATTGTCCCAAAAAAAAATTTCATTAAAATTAATGGATTAATGTGTGACCAAATCTGTTTAATACGAATTTTAATGGGACCATATGTGCAATTTTTTTTAACGAGTGATGCTAAATATGCTAAAAAAGGACAATAAAGAATGTGAAATCATATCTGTTAAGTAAAAATTCTCATGAGACCAAACGTGTTATGTACCCGTTAAATTTACAAGAACAAATATATCATTTGAAGTTAATACGTTTGATTTAGAATGGATTTAAAAAAATATATATAAAAATTCATTAGTTTAATATATGTCATGATCAAAATAACATATATATGAAATTATTTAATAATAAAAAATTATCGATTCTCGTATATTTTTATTGATTATTTTGTTCTTTATTTGTAATTGTAAGAATAAGAAATACAAGGATAACTCTGTGTGAAAAATATTTTGCTATTGCCAATTATGATGTTACTGGAAGATATCAATTTAGTATGTGTATTTTTTTAGGAGAGTATGTTAATTACAACTCTTAATTAAAATTTATAATTTTCAAGTAAATTATTCTCACCGCTTTGCATTTATTTTGAGACAGTCACCTTTTCATGTAATATTTTATTTTAATAATCAATAAATAGTATATATATATTAAATTATTTTAAAGAATACAAATTATTATATAAAATTTATAGAATACAAATTGTTATACCAGGGTGATTTAGGGATGACAAATGGAGCAGGTCGGGCGGATACTAGAAGATCCAAATCTGTTTCACTCTATGTGCGGGTCAGGTCGGATCGATCCGTTACGGATCATGGGACGGGGCAGATCGATCCATTCTAAATTAAAATTTTATGATATATAATATATTCTTACATATTTAAAGTAAATTTAAGGTCTTAATTATATACGAATTTATTTTTATCTTTAAATATGTTGATATTAAATAAAATTTATAGTTAAAACATCATAATATATTTCATATTATGTTTTATTCGTATATATTGATCAAAAATATATTGTTAAATTAATTTATTCTTATTTATACTATATATACTAATAAATAATATTTTTTTTAATAAATACCATATATATTCAAATTTTAATAATATAAAAGGGTCAAAATGGAGTGGGGCAGGACGATAATGATATACATATCCGCTCCGTCCCGCTGCGGATCGCGGGACTGGGCGATCCATACTGTTCGAGTTCAGATCGGAGCAGGCCGGGGCAGACCAAATTGCCATCCCTAGGGTGATTATATAGTAAAATCTCGTTAAATTAATACTCGATAAATTAATAACCTCGCTAAAACTAATAATTTGTCCGGTCCAAGTTGGGACCAGTAAAAATTTGGGACCAATAAATAAAATTATAAGATAATAGTTTTTTGAGATCCCAGTGTATATATATTGGTACTGACGAAACTATAAATTAATAATTATTAAAAATAATCCATATATATATGATGCACTTGAATATTTTTAAGACAACTTAATTAGTAAAATAAGAATTTACTATAATTTGCTTTTTCTTAAATTTCAAATCTATGTTGATCTCATCTTTAAATTTCCTTATTGCACCCAATAATTATGCATGTATACTTAAAATTATTCAAAGAATTTGAAACTTTGAAAGTTAATTGTGCATATACTTTAAAATCTCTTTAAGTTAATAAACTATTAATTTATCGATATAATAATATTTTTATAAATTAATAAAATCCTTCGATCTTAATATTATTAATATATAGAGGCGCCCATCCGGGCCATCCCCCACTCCCTTTAACGCGTCCTGTCTATTAGTTCGTAATCTATCATCATAAATATATTAGAACTCAAATTAAGCACTAATTACTACAAATTGGTACTTTATCAAATCTTTAGCTTAATCTTTGAGTTTTAGTTGTTCACGCCAAATTAACCTAAGTTCTGTCTTAGAGTTCGTCACTAGGCTCTACTTCACCTAATATTGATTAAGACTTGTATAATAGTACATCTGTCCTTCAAAAGTTTATTGTACTTTTGGGGACACAGTTTTTAAAAAAATACTCCCTCCGTCTTTGTATATGTTGCTCGTTGCTTTTGGGCACACGAATTAAGGTAAAAGTGAAAAAGTATAAGTGATGTGATGAAAAAAGTGAAAAAGTATAAGTGATGTGATAGAAAAAGTGAAAAAGTATGAGTGATGTGATGGAGAAAAGTGAAAAAGTAATGAAAATAGTATAAAAAATATTGAAAATAATAATAAAGAAGTGAATAGTAGTTTTCAAAAAAGGTAAAAAAGTAATGAGCAACTTATAGAAAGACGGACGAAAATGGCAACATGAGCAACTTATAGAAAGACGGAGGGAGTATATATATAATGAGTAAAATGTATAAGATGGAAATTGTGAGGTAGAAATTTAAAAAAATATTTTTATTTTGAAAATATATAAATTTTTGTAGGATAAATTAAAAAAAAGTATATAATTTTTTGTGGAATAGAAATAATAGTAGTTAATATTTTATTCTCACTCAAAGCAAGTGAATTCTTGCAAAACTTTATTTATGGAACACATGAATCTTCTAGTCCTTCATATTTTGGACACTAGAACAATCTAACTCTTAACAAATACATCTCCATCCAAATTTAAATATGTATACAGTCCGATTAAAAAAAATGAAAAATAATAACATACAATACTTAACGGTTATTTTCCATTGTCATATAAAATCTTAGTCATTTGCATATTGATTCAAAAAAATAAATATATTTATAAATGAATTCACAATATTTACACTGAAATAAAAAAAAAATCTGTATATAACCATTTTTTTCTGCACAAAATCGATTTATAATTAATCTCAATTTTGTGAATCATTCTGTAATTTTTCCTAAAATCTATTCTTTTTAAGTATAATAGTTTAAACTATATTGATTTTATTTATAAACAATCACTTAATTTATAAATAGCTCACATGTTTTCCACAAAACTATTCACTTATGACCTCGAGTGTTTGTTTTATACACATAGGCACGTATATTTGGTTTAAAAGAATATTATTTTCGACGGATAGATAATTTTATCCTTTAAACCAAACGCACCGTAAACAATTAATATTTTTTAAATCTCGTTTGAACAAATTCATGCATTAACGTTAACGAGAGAGTAGTTGATGTATGAAAAGCATGGAACTAGTTAGTCGCATAGATCAAAAGAAACGTTAGTTACTCGATTACGTCGTCATGGATTTTAAGCAAAGAAACGTTACTTCGTTTTGACGTTTTCATCCTTTATAAGATCAACAAATTTGCCTTCATCTCCATCTACATACACTCTTATATATTCTCTCTCCTCAAACATTAATTTCCACAACTTTTTCCAAATAACTTCTCATGATCTTTGAGGCTACTTTGCTCACTCCAAATTAACTAAAAGGTTTGTGTTTTTTTTATTCATGTAATTAGTTATCCTTTTGCATTCAATTTAATTATTTATTTTAGTACAGATTTTATTTAATTTATATAAATATCTACCTGATTTATCGTTTATTTTGGCGTATGACGATTCATGGACCAAGTTTGGAGAATTAACATGAATGTATATTGATTCTTACCTCTCTCTATAAAGTTCGGATTTTAGATGAGACGAAATTCATTTATCGTATCAGATCAGAGATCTGAAATTATATGAGATGAAATTCTTTCTGATCATCATCAAATTAGTGCTCATTTTTGTAACCTAACACAAGTTGCAGCCCGTATACATAATTCACTTTATAATATATTGTTACCTAAAATAAATTATTTGAACTAGCTATTTATGTCTGGTCAAACTATCAACTCGTAATAAAATTTCAGGTAATTAATTATAGATGAAGACGACAACCCTATTTGTAGCTGCCATCCTTGCTATTGTGATTATCACCACCTCACTAGAAACAGCAACGGCCGACGAATTTTGCGACTGAAAATGCGCTGTCCGTTGCTCGAAGGCGGGACGACAGGACCGGTGTCTTAAGTATTGCGGTATATGTTGTGACAAATGTCATTGTGTGCCATCAGGGACTTATGGAAACAGAGATGAATGCCCTTGTTATAGGGATATGAAGAACTCCAAGGGAGGGCCCAAGTGCCCTTGAGTATTACTACCTTATCTCATGTGTGTTGTGTATTAATTATGAGATATCATATGTATGAATGTGAAGCACGACTTATATCAAAAGTATGCATGATATATAAGATGAAATAATAAATAAATGTGTTCGTAGTTGCACGGAGGGAATGATTATTGTATTTATGGTGTAAGAAAATAAATTTATGATCTTTTTAGAATTTAATTACTAACGTGTGGTAGTTTTGATTTTTTTGAAATTTTATAAATAAATTGTTGAATTCAGTCCAAAAAAATCGTAAATATCATGACAATTTTACTTTTAGGTGTAAATATACGGCGGAGGTAGACTAATTTTAATGGAAGAATTTTAAAAAAATAAAATTCAAGGAGATAAATTATAAACGACGATAAATATTGAGGTGGTTATTTATAAAATTTGGAAGCTGATCATCCAATTTTAAAGCTAGCCCAAAAAATTATAACATCAGTGCTTCAATATGCTATTGCATAGACTGGAAACAGCGAGTGTGGGAGTGATACAGTACAATTTTATAAATATAATATTTTAAGAAAAAAGTTCAATTATTAAAATTATATTTATTATATATAATACTTAAATATATATATATATATATATATATGGGGAACTGCGAAATGATATATGTTAAATAATATTTTTAAATTGATACAATATTATTCAACTTGTGTTTACTCTTTTATACAAAAATTTGTACTAATTTAAAAATGGTTCTTTAAAAATATACCAATTTAAAATTATTTCATATATATATAAATTAAAAATTCTTTAATCAAATAAATGTAATTCATATATTTCTTTTACCTAAAATTTAAGTATACTCAATAATTTTATCTAATTAAGTAACATAACAATCATTCAAATTTCATCGGTTCAATTCATAATATATAATATAAATTCAATATAAATTGATCAGTGTCATATTGTTAATTTAAGTTACATTGTACTCCCTTTGTTCCAAGTCTTTTTTTCAAAATAATCTTAACACACAAATTAAGGAAGATATGAAGTATGTGAATGTGAAGTTAAATAATAAAATATAAAAAAATGTATTTGATTGACTTTGTGAGTGAAATTATTTCCTTTTTAAGATATAAGAAAAACTTAGAACATCCAAAAATAAAAAATTTGGAAAAATTATTTGTGATGGAGGTAGTATAACAAAGTTCAAGAGAAATAAATATGCAATACTGGTGTGAATCCGATACTTCATCGTAGCATTTTTAGAAAAAAATCTTTGAAATGGATTGGGCCACCTTAACCGTATGGGCGTATCGCTTTGGGCAAAAGATAATTCTTGACAGCTATAAAAAATTTCTGAAAGAAAACTGTTTGTCGTTGATGCATCATCACCTTGTATATATGCACTTTTGGTTTTTTCTGGCAAATGGGCAATAAAATCTATTCTTTGTGCACTCTGCTATTAATTAATCAGGATATTTTTAATAAAGTTACTGGTCATAACTTTATTAATCGTAAATACGTCACTACTGCCTTAGGCCATGAACATTTGTTGCATGTATATTTATATGTTACTTCCTCCGTTCCACACCAATTTGCACATTTTTCATTTTGGGTTGTCCCAAATTAATTTGCACACTACTTAAAAGGGAAACATCGATTTGTGTGCACACTCACAAAACTTTCCACACACTTACTCATACACCACTATTTTATTTAAAAAATATATTTTTCTTAAACCGTGTGTCATCCCAGGGGTGCAAATACCCCTGGGACGGAGGGAGTATTAAAACTGGTTTTTCTTTGCAGTGTTATTGATACTCTCTCCATCTCAACATAACATTTATACTTAAAAATGTCAGACAAGCCAAGAAAAAAAAATGTGAGTATAAATTTAAATAAATGTATTTAATTGACTTTTGTAAGTGATTTTTTTTTTTTAGATATGCGAAAATTTTGTTAGGATATCCATACAAGGTAAATGTAAAAATAGAATTGAGATAGATGGAGTAATAATTAGGGATTTGTGTAGATGTCTTTGAAGATAAAAGAGAAGAAATACATTGTTTAGCACATTTTCTAAACGAGTAATGTTAATTATCGTTATGAAATTTGTTAATGTGTAATACATTTGATTTTATGAGAATTGGTTGGTGTTGTAAGGGATTTTAAATTGAGCTGGCAATTTTAGCCGGCCTACTCGATATTTGGGCTGGATTGAGTTTAATTTTTACAGCCCGATGAAAAATGGGCCGGCCCAGCCCAGCCCATAAATATTACTTGGCCCGATCAGCCCGTTTACATATAAAAGTTGATAAATTTGGTCCGGCCCGATGGGCCAGATTGGCCTACCCGACATATAGAATGGACTACATTTTTATAAGCCCGATTGGTAAAAGAATCGGCCCAACCCAGCCCTGAATATACTTTGGCCAAATGGACTGGGCCAGACCAGCCTGGTTGCCACCTCCAATTTTAATGTATTTAAATTTAGTTAATGATTAATTGATATTTTATAGTAATTTAATTTTTGGAGAAAAAATAGTTTGTGATAAATTTATTATAAAATTATTTTAGAGTATCAAATATTTTCTTCAGAAGTATATAAATTTTGGGACAATAAAATTAATAACAATTATATCATAATATAACTTATACAAAAGTTTGATACTCCTAATAAGATGTTTGAGGCTCCTAGTTAAATATTTAATATTTTAAAACTAATTCATAATAAGCTTATTATAAATCATTTTCGTACAAAATTTTACCATTTAATGCTACTGGGCTGGTTGATTAGATCATATGAAGGCTACTCAGATGACTTCATACCACATAGCATTGAGCAGTTATGTATATCAAGACAAGATTTAAATGTGAAATGTTACAAACTCAAAAAATAAACGTTTATTTTCACCAACAATAAATTGAATACAATGTGCAGTGTCCCGATAAGATAATACTAGTAAGAGTTTAAGGCTTCCTAAAAGCATCTATCTGTAATCACCCCTAATAATAATAGTAATAATAACACCATGGGACACCTCTTTTCCTCCAATTTTTGCAAAATTTCTCCTTCACAGCCTTGTCCAACTACAGTACATGATAATGCAATCATCACTCAATCTCACAAGCAGCAAAATTATTTAAAAAGGGAAACACAAACTCTTAAAGAACTCAAAATCCAGAAACAACTGCACAGCACATTATTCCTCGTAAAACCGAGTTTCTTGTCAAATTATACAAAATAAGAGAGAACGAATAGTACCAAATCAGATGGATCATAACCTGAAGAGTTTGAGAAGCGATTATTCAGTTCCGATTGATTCAGTGGAGAAATTTTAGGAGATATATATACATATATGTATATAGATACAACAAAAATGAAGAGAATTTGGTGGTTTTTGTGTTCATGTGTGTGGGTAAAGCGAGATGGGAGTGTTGTAAATGGATAAAAGTGAGATGAGAAAGATATAAGTTGAATTGGGGGGCAGTAAACTAATCAGAAAAGATCAATGTTGGCATGTTTTGATCCGTAGATGATGCTGAACGGTCCATATTTAATCATATTGAGGAACGGACAGGAGATTATTTGTTCCCCTCGATTCATTTACGAAACTATAATTGCATACCTCAAACTCCCAGCAAAGAGCAGAAAACACTATGTGCCTGTAGTTGAATAAATCTAAGCAGCTCCAATTGCAGGAAGCGAGACGGATACCATGTGCAGCCTTCCGCTTTCCCAATCTTTACTTGTATCAACTTTTACTTTAAATTTGAACGGGCTGTTTTGCCCGTGTTTAAACAATGTATTCAACAGAACCAACCAAATCATGTAGAAATTAGGGTTTCCATCTCCTGCCTTTGATAAATCACAAGTCTGATTCTTGTTGAATGCATTACGACTTTGTGTAGGGTATCGGCTTTTGTACGAAGAGTACACTTTCTCAGCAGAGATGTCTGCGAAAAGAAGTTCAGCTGCCTTGTTTGTGACAGAAATTGGGAGGTATTTGGAGTCATCCCATACATATAACTGCAGAAAAGAAAACAAGAATTATCACATGAATCCAAATTTAAGGAAAGTCAAATTGTCAAACATGAAAACTGGAATTAGATTGCACCAAAGAATTGGGAATCTTAAGAAAAATATATCTTTGCACATGAGATAATTTAATTGTTAATGATATGAGCCATCTGAAAAGGTTGTATTGACTTGTTTATGACAATGTTTAACTCCACACATCAAGAAAAATAAATCAAGCGCAGTAATATTTGGTATCTCCTCTAGCAATTCCATAAGACACATGGATTGCGAGCAATACAAACATTTTGCTAAAGAATTAAATCCAACTCAATACAAGATATATAATCATGGTTTCAGGTATGGATAAAAACTGTACCAAGAAAGGTCTATATATCGTGCCCACTACATGGAGACGGTTTGAGCTTCTTTGACAATATAAAGGAATTGTATTTTGCACGACATTTGCCCTGCCAAAACCAAGATTATTCATTTAATGTCTGCTATGATCCAATAAAGAAAAACACAAAACCAGAAACACAAAATGCTTTCTCGTACCCAAGTCCACCGTTCACCGGGATACCACATATCTGACAGCCGGTGGTTATGAGATCGTCAACCAAACTATTATGAGATAACATATGTAATCTCCTACTGATAAACATCCTTTCAGCCTCAGTCTCTTGAACATTTACCCAAGTGATTGGCAGAAATATTTCACCAACAGAGGCACTAAAAGTTGCCTTGGAAGAGTTCTCCAATTGGCATAGTTCTGATAGAGAGGGGCAATTCTGGGAACGTATCTCTTCATGTACTTTCCAATTTACTTTCAGTTGCCTCCTGTGCTGAGAATTGCATATGAGATCAATCCCAAGACAAGTTTCATGAAGAAAGGATTACAAAATAAATATATCTTGACAGGTACCCAAAACCAATGTGATTTACTGAAAGTGAGTACGAAAAGTACTCAAGAAACATTGCTACTTCTAATCTCTTCTCAGAGAAAGAAAATAAACAGATTTAAAGCACAAGCTTCTGAAAACATGATGTTTCCCCAAAAACACACAACTTTATCAAGTCAAAGCACCAACACTCATAAAATGTGTAAAGGCTGTTGGTCCTTTAAAGAGGACAAATAGAAGTGAATTGAAAAAGTCTATGAAGTATTGACATGAACCCCCAACATTTTAAGGCTTAGTAGGGCAATGAGTTTCATGGACAATAGACTATAAAAATATATGAAGCCATACATGTTGAAAAAAAAAATCTGAAGTAAAAAATTGACACCATTGCATGCTTTAAAGAGATATTCATAATAAATAAAACAATAAATCTGAATCTCACTTCATAGTAGTTCAATACACTTCCACAGTGGACAAGTCTAGCCCGCTGCATCCATCCAACAACTTTCTGAAGCTTGTCCCTTGCCGTGATACTCACCCGACAATCTTTTATCACCTCATCTAGACCTACATGATGGGAAAATAATAATGAGCATGAAAATGATATGCTTGTTGCAGTAAAGACGTATAAAAATAAATCTACAGGTGTACTATATCATATAACTTGTAATTAGCATCATCCACTTGTCTCGATCTGGAACTACAATCCACTCTCTCGTCTATGTTTTTTAGAAGGACAAATTTGACAACCAACTGATCCCTGTAACATAAAAAGACCTGCATGTGACGGGAGAGAAAGAGAGTACCTTTGGATGCAACAAAGTCTTTTGGCTGAAGCAGACATTGCAAAGATGAGCAATGAAGAGTCCTAGCTTCCACGGTATCTCCAAATTTTGCAACTTTGAGATCTGTGTATGCTTAAATTAATTGGTAAAAAAGACATACAAATGTTGAAAACATCAGAATATATTTTACCTCATGAAATAAAGTATTTCGAGACACAAAACATATTCATACAAAAGAATTGGATGACAAGCATACAATCAAATAGACAAAAATCTGGACTTCCACCATTTGCTGGACTTATAAAAGAAAAGTCTATGTTATACATAGGCTCTCAGTTTCTCCTCATGATCTAAGGCATGGGAACTGGCTCTTAGACATGCACACACATATATATATTGGTCACCTTAATCGAACATGTAGAATAGATATTCCAACAGGAGTCGTGGGGCTTGGATTTTCTAGAAGGCTAATAGGCTTCCTATTGGTTCGATAATCTTCACATTCTGAAAAGTCCTAAAAGCTGAAATCACAAGTTTATTCTCACAGAAGTTATGTTCTTTCAATGAAGTTGCCACAAGTTTTAACTTTCTAATAGAATCAGATTTGAAAAAGGATGATAACTCCTACCAGAACTTATTTAAAAATAATAAAAATTACAGAAAACAAAGAATGTCTAAGCTTAACCATTTAATGTAAATTCCTAACAAAATAAATGGAAAGCAAATCCACACAATAATGAAAGTTAAGCAAGCAATTCACAAAGAAATATTCCTTGCACAATCTGTAAAATGATTTAAAGATGAATGCTACTACATATAGTTAATGACTTAAAATGAAAGATGAATGTCATCACCAGAGTATAAATAAGAAAATATAAGTAGAATAGGCTATCAACAAGTACCTAAAATAGTTATAGTGAGTGATTGATGCATTATTCAAACAATTTATTATCATTCATATAGAATATGATATGTCAATTATCTTTAAAGTAAATGAATTAAGCTTTGAAAGTAAACGTGAACTGCACTTTGTATAAAAGGACCAGCATTGAGAGTTTTCATGACAACGAAGGTAAATGAAACACAAACCAGTGAAGAAAACACTGTGAAAACAGAAACAAATTCATGCTGGAAAAGGCAGAAAAAAGAAAAGAGGAGAACAGTGTTTGTTGTTGCAATAGTGATATTATTTTTCATTAATTAATGTCCCTTTCATGCACATACATAAGAGGGAAGATTTCCAGGTATGAGGGAACGTGTTAGTCCGTATTGACAGGACATCCGGCTAAGAAAATTAATTCCCTAGAGCATTATTATCCTCTGCTCTTCACTTCACCGTACTCCTTATGATTTAGATCATCTATGCATGAGTTTGCATTCTTGCTTGGCATCTTATCAAGCACCCAACTTAGTTAGTAATAAGCAATAATTATCGGTCTAATCACACTTGCTAAGTTGCAGAATTTTTCATCAAAGCATAGAGAAAATAGCAGGCCAAATTCACAATTCAAAGGCAACTTATCCAGTAGTTACCAACAACCAGAAATACTCTCATCCCAATGGCAACCAACCATTATCATTCAACAACAATACAATAAAAGAAACAATAATAATCACAATTACCACAACAAACAGCCTACTTTGGAGCAGAAAAACATGGCCAGCCACAATTTGGGACCCCATTTGCTTCTGCCAAATAGTTACAGGAAAATACGACCTCGTTTCATCCCCCACCAGAATGTCCATCCTCACTACCTCTCCTCCATTTCGAGCAATTTTATACTGCAGACAATTATTTTCACAAAAATGATTAACAGCGCAGGAGAAAATGGGTTCATCAATAAAATCTCGAAAATTGACCTGAACAGGAGTGGATCTGTGAACGAAGACGAGGAGTTGTACGTAATCTCCGACGTAAGAAGATGCTTTGCAGAGATCAATCAGGGGCCCGTACCATCCGATCACTGCCGCCATTTTTCCCCCCTCGAACTAGGGCTGCCGCCTTTTTCTCAAGCAATTCAGCCTTTTCAAATCAAATTCAAATATTTTGTAATCATTTTAAATTTATAAAAATGAACAAATTTAATATGATATTTATAATTAATATTTGAGGATCAAAAAAAATTTCCCAAACAAGGAAAGACGTTTTCTCGAATTAAATCTATTGCCTTTTTAGCTTGAGCTTAAAACAGAGGATGTTGCAGGCTTGCAGCCATATTACACTCTTAATTATTTTAAATAATTTTTTTTTATAAATCTGAACTAAATATTTTGTATTTTTTATTTTTAAATTATTTTGTTTTGGACAGTTTATTGCACCCTTGATTTTTTTTTAAATAACTCCGATTTATTTATTTATTGACATATTGAAATTTCAATTATTTTTATATGTGATTTTATTTATTGACATATTGAAATGTCAATTATTTTTATACATGATTTTATTTGAAATTTGCTGATATTCTATTTCAAGTTCAAACAGTTTTAGAAGCACACTGGTTTCATATGGTGGACAAATACCATAAAGTTTTAAAAGAATTCAGAATTTCATCTTAGTTATAATGCGAAATAAAAAAAAAATATTAAAATTCTAGAAACATATAATCAAAGAAAATGCATAACCATATGAGATAGTGGGATAACTTGCCGTTGCATAGTGAATGTGAACTATCTCAGTTATACTAACTATCAAATATTTATTTTTTAATCATCTTCATATTTATTAAATTAAATTAGGGTGACTTACGTATTGATTAAAAGAAATAGCTATATTTATAAATTGGTTCGCAATTTTTATACAAAGTATAATTTTTTCCTAATTTGTGTCAAATTTGTAAACTATTTTGTAATTTCCCCATTAAGGTTATACATTAGCACTTGTCTAGTTTTATTTTTCGAGTGTATAAATAAATTAATACTTTACCAACTCAGAATATTTTTGACAATCTTTAATTCTTTATGCAAAGGTAATATTCTTAATTTAATAACCAAATACATTTATCGATATATATTTCATTGGCAGTCTGTGAGTTAACTCGTAAAATGAAATGGTTTGGCACTTAATTCAATCATCATTTTACACTATTTTATAATTTTGCGGTTAAAAGATCAATTAATTCAAAGGATTCATAATTCATCGAAAAATTAACTAATTCAAAAGATTCATAATTCATCGTGCACTAACGGAAGGATTTGTTTTAATTCATTTTAATTCAGAGCAAAACTCTCCATAAATTAGTTTATCTCAAAAACTGATCACACCTTATGAATTTTAGGACAATACCACTTGAAGTCACCAACAACAAATTACTACTTATAATAAGTATCAAAACAGATAGTAGATAATCTTTTAAATATAATCACAAATTATTGTAAATATATTACTTTCTCGGAATATATAATTTTCAGAAAAATAGAAAATTTAAGTGGGGCAAAGTGGATAAAAAATCTTCAATTTCAGATTCATGGATACATAGAAGTTGAGGCAACACAAAAACACAAGACAACCAGTTCCATTATTATTCAACTTGAGAATAAAAATACATCTGAAATTCGACTTTACATCTCATGATCACAGCCCCAAGTCACAAGAGAGTAGAAAATTAATACAGAAAGCATCAAGATTCATCACCAATATTAGCTGCAACTTCATTCTGTGCTTCCAAGAGCTTCATTTGTCGCTCCGCGTGCTCTCTCTCGCAAGCAGTGATTCCCATGATTATGTCGAGCATGGTTCCTGTTGTCCCAAAGAATACGAGAGGTGCTAGAGATTTCCGTTTTATTCCAACCGGGATTGCAATAAGGGCACCTGCTACTGAGAACATCCACGTCCCCAATGCACTGAAAATGTTCGTACACACGAAATTTCAAAACCATCACAATACCATCATTCATGTCATATTAAAGTTTACAAAAGAACTAGCCATTCCTAAAGGGAAATTTAAATAATCATGTCAAAATTCTGAAAATCACTGAACCTGACAAGAATATCAACAACTGAAAGCAAGTGATTATAATACAAGAAACAAAAGGATAAGCTTCTAGAGAGGAGCTGGATCTTTTCTGACTTCCTTCTCTGTCAATATAATGGTAGTTTAAACTCCTACGTTAGAGCTCTCATAACCCGACTATCTCAATAAGGAACAGGCCAGCAGGTTAAAAATTCCAGTACAACTATGTTGATGCCTTAAGGTCGTTTTTAATATCCTTTTTGTTCTATTTTAGTAGTTATTGAGGACTTCCTTAATTAACCTCTTCACAGTCTCAATGAAGCTAACAAAACCCAAGGACAGTTTGTTTCGTATACAATGTTAGTAACATCCTAAGGTGCCCAAAATGATTATTTGATCTCCATCTTGAATTTGGGCGGAACCTTAACGAAACCTTTTTTCTTTCAGGAATGCAAGTTTATAAAACACATCCAACATAAGTCCATCTGTTAAGCAACTAAGTGAAGCTTAATCGACTACCCTATCTATAATCAAGCGTACATGAGAAACAAATCCGATTAGCACAATGAATTATCAATGCACTGTTTGATTCTTACATCAACGAGAATCCTCTCGACCCACAGAAGCGAAAGCGATGTGGGCCAGTTTACATGAGCAAATCTTTCACATCTCTCTACATGAAATCAAAAACTGAACCCTTTGTAGGAATGATTGCAATACTTCCTTACTACATGAAGAGATGCTTCATGGATCGGATTAATAAAATCAAATTATGGTTTTTTGCTATCACCACCTCTCGTCCCACTCCCCCTCCCTCTCTCACCATCTGGTAACTCTCAAATCGGAGGCAAAATTGAGAATTAAACAACTAACATAAAAAAAAATTAAAAATTTACCCCTTTTCAACACTTAATCACTCACTATATATATGCAACTCATAACCTCAGGAATTTCAATATATACGAAAAGGGAAAAATAATGACGGGTGCATACTTTGAAACAGTGCATTCTTCCAATTTCTTTTCACCCTCGATGACAGCCATCTGCAATAAACTTCATCAGTTTTCTTCACTTCTCCATCTAAATCATAATCCTACTTAACATATTTAATACAGTAAATTTATCATAGAGGGGAATGTACAGCAATAGATGATCACAATCAAACTTTGTTATGAGAAACACATTAAACCCACATACCGAATTGTGCAACACAACTCTCGAGTTTCTCTTTGTTGAAATTTTTTCCTTGGGTCAATAATTTTAGGGTAATTGGAAGGTATCTGAAAGCACAGACCGTAGCAGGAAACTAGGAAATGCAAGAGACGGCAGATACGACGCCGTCTTGAAACATAATGGTTATCAGGTTATCAGCTGTTGGGCTTTGAAACTTATGAGTTATGCCTGATTTCGGCCCAGTAATGGATTTAACTAGCCCAACATTGATCTAGGAGCTAAATATCAGCGGTGTGCTCAGCGACGTCGTTTAAATACAATACCACGACCAGGCGCCGCCGCCTGACACCATCAACGTTTCTGACTGCCAGAGTCTGATCTACCCAAGATATTCCAGGTAATCTCTTGCATTCCGGCAATTTCGTTACACATTAGTATCTGGGAAAAATTGTTTGAGGAGTTGAAATTCTTGTATCGATTCACAGTTTCGGAACATGACAGTTAAAATAGAAGGGAAATCATGGATTTAATTGAAGTAAAACAGTATGAGCTTGAGTAAAATGCGTAATCAGGTCAAATGGTGGGGGGAAATGTTAATTGAAACAATTGGGAAGAAATATTGTCTTGGAGATGCAATGAGATAGAATCGGAGGCTGATATGATGCTTACTGCTTAGTAAATCTGAGGTTGATGTATTGCTCAAAACTGGCTATGATCTTCCTTGAGTCTTTATAAAATTAATAGCTGATTTTGTTGTAGCTTATCAGGATAGTGGGATTGTTAGCGAATCAATTTTTTAACTCGATTCAATAATAGTCCGATTAAAGTCATATAATGAGGCTCTTAAGAATAATCAAATCAATTTCAAGCTTAACAGTACTCCTCTCATCAGCTCGTAGTAAAACATTAATTGTTTACACAACCAATAATGATAAATATAAAAATATCTAAGTACAGATTTTTTGTTTAAAAGAATTGTAAGTTTACAATTTTTTGAAGGAACTCATGAATAGTTTAAGTTTGTCTAAACCTGAATATGTTGTAGAGTCATGAATATATTCGTAATTAAGTTGAAATTCAGCTTGATAGCAATAATAAATGGCATATTCAATCTACCAAAACTTGATTTATCTTGATTTGGTTTGAAGTAAGTGGCTCAATGTAGATAACTATTAATGATTTCAGGTAAGGCGTAAAACCACTGGATCACATTAGCGAGACTGGGTTTAGTAACAGTACACAGAGATGAGAGGAGTTGGGGGACCCTTATTATGTATCAGTGATCTGCTAAGTGATGTTGGTGAAGAGAATTCTGATATTCCCCATGACCACATGCAGCTGCTGCCAGACACCACTGACGTTTCTAAACTTCCAGCATCTAATCTTCCCAAGCTCTTCCAGGTACCCTCTCAGGCCACCACCTCCGCACAATGCCCTATATTTCTATTTTTCGGTTAAAACATCTCTGGGGGATGTTTGGTTTGAAGTATTTTCTTTTGGAGTTGATAATTCTAATTTCGACTAATGGTTTTCTAATGATTGAAAAATTATGGATATGAAACTAATTGGTAAGGTGAACAAGTAAGAAACTACTATTATGGGCAAATTACTGATACAACTGCCAAATGGTGAAAATAATTTTCTAAAACTGTTAGGATGCAACTTTTCTGTAATCCAAGTTATCAAATCTATATTGCTTGCCTTCTTAGGGTTCAAATCTATTCAGACAAATGTTGGCTCCTTTGTCAGGAGAATTTCAATGAACTGAAAGGGGCACTTGATGGTGCAGATCACTCTTGGACAGCTCTCACACTTAAGGTATATTTCCCTTTTTGTGATATGTTGTCATGAAGATTGGTTGATTTCAATATTTTTTCACCACTTTTTACTTTTCTTATTTGTAGCTTTTATAGGATTAAATATTATTAAAAAAATTGAATATTGTCTCACATCTCTGACATTTGACATTCATCTAATGACTAATATTTTTCTCATCGTATACCGCACTTCATACTGTTTGTGGCTTTACTCCTATTTTTATGGCTGTGACTTGTGCGGAAGATCATAAAATGAATAGAGGTCTAATGGCTTTCTTATGAGAGAAGAAAGTTGAAGAACTACTGCAATATGCTTGGAGAATTTTATAGAGGCGAAGCCGCGAAGAGTAGTAGCGAGCAACCTCACATTTTGGGACTTTCTTTTCTAAATAATCAATTCTAACTTATTCCCAAGAAATAGAATTATTACTTTTTTCTTCAAACACTTCACTTTCTGCACACAGCTATGTGCTGCGCTGGAAACTGCAGGCAAATTGGTGGACTCGACCAATTCAAGTGTTGCCTCGTTGTCTGGAAAGATCGAAGATCTTGAACGAATTGTCAATCGAAGAGATTCTGTCATAAGAGAAGCCAAAGCCATCCAAGGTACTCCAACATTATAGGAAGCAATTATAGTTCTTTGTTTCCGGTCATGAGTTTAATACATGTTGCATAAGAAATGAGCATGTGACATAAAATATACCAGCTATTCACAAATACTGATATGGATGTGTGTGTATTTATGCATATACAAACAGCAAATATTATACTTGTTGAATCTCATATTATCAATAAGCAGTTTTTGGCAAGCTAGCTACCAGCCTTTAGCCCCATTCATAGTTGTTTCGCATCTTGATAAATTTTAACTTTCTTATGGCCAAAATATATGGTGATTAAGGCTGGTATTGTGGCTGATGTTGCAATTTTCTGTAGGAAAATTATGTAAGCAGAAATTATGCTTCTAGCACTAACTTAATCTCTGTGATTGCTGGTGGTGTTGATCTATTTGAAAACTATGATTTTCCGTCAAATTCTGAAGACTAACTTACCCACTCCAATAAAACTCGGACATATCAACCAGTACTTGTAAGAAACAAAGAATACTCATCCTGCATTGTGCCTAATTTGGGAATTCCGCTTTAATACTTTGGAAAAAATAGGTGTTAATTTGTGCTAGTTTGTAAACTATATCATCGTGAGACTCGAACTTGTTGCCTAACATAGTACTCCGACTTAATAAATTAAACAAAATGATATAATAAGGTTACATTAAACGCCAAATAAAATGGATTTGAATTAGTTGTGATGTAGAATCAAGAAAATCACTAAAAATACATTAAGATGAGAGAAAAAATTTCTAGTGTTGCATTTTTTACTCATGATTTACAATATACAATTGTATTATATAAATGACCAATGATAACCTAGGCGCTAGGCAACCCACTCCTAACCCGATGTTGCAAAATCAGCAATTTTAGGAGTTTTTTTTGGCCTAAACAGCCCTAGGCGCCCTCTAGGCAGTCATTGACGGCCCTATATTTATATTTTTATCTATTTAAAAATTTGTTGCTTCAACTGTCTTCTTGATCTCTTCTTATATCACAATTGAAAATCCCTACAACATCTCCTCACACTGTGCATGATGGTGTTTTTTTAAAACATAATTAGGTGGTCTTTCAAATCTCATTTTGAATAGTTAGATTTATATATTTAAAGTTGGTATATTCCCATTTTTTTATTTCAAATGCATCCACCCATCCGTGGTAAATTAGCTAAGGCCCCAATTTTTTATATTATTTTATATTTAATAGAGTGCAAATCGAATTTGTACATCAACACATGTTCAATGGTAATGGGAATAAAATTTTACTT